>JBCJKH010015536.1:0-15662 GCA_039877255.1 Loriculus beryllinus
AACACTGCCAGGGATGGGGCAGCCACAGCTCCTCTGGGCACCCTGTGCCAGCGCCTCAGCACCCTCACAGGGAAGAACTTCTGCCTGATACCCAGTCTAAATCTCCCCTCTGCACTAAACTGAGTGGTGTAAAGGCAGTGGCCGAGAAGATCGAGGCTACCTAACTCGAAGGGAAGCGCACATTAAACCCCGGGCAGAGCCACCGCGCTCCTCCCTGCCCGGGCCGCCCCGCCGCTGTGTCAGGGGCAGCGCCGGGCGCTGTGGGCGTCCCTAGCCCGGCTGCGGGCGGAGCCCGCCGGGGGCCGGCCCGGTGTGCCTGGGCGGTGGGGACAGCGAGGAGTGCTCGTCATGGCGCAGTACACGAGGGGTGCTGCCTCCGTGGCCGTCATCCGGCTCCGCAACCCGCCCGTCAACGCGCTGAGGTAACGCCGGACGCCTGCCATTTCCTGCGGCGGCCGGCCCCGCCGCTCGTCGCCTGGGCAGGGGCCATGGGTATGGAGCGGCCGCAGGCTCGGTAATGGGGCTGGCCCTCCCGTGGTGAGCAGGGTGGAGGGGTTCTATGATTGACTTCATGTTGTCCTAATGGCCCGGGTCTCCTTGCCGGTGTGAGGCCCTACTGGCCGCAGGGCAGGCAGCCTGAAAGCCTCTGCCGAGAGGCTTCAACCACCACTCGGGTACCTGCTTCAGAGAGAGCTTACATCTCCCTTGGCAAAAGCCATGCTGAACTTTTCCGTGACTTCTGCTCTTTGCTATGATTTCTAGTCGGTTTCGATCGGGGTTTTTCAAGGAGGGTGTCAGGCTCACCAATCTGTACTTTCTGTCATCTTCCCTGGAAGCTGTTCAGAAACGCAGCGTATTTCTCATCTTTAAGCATCAAGATGATGTTTCCAGCAAAAAATCGCACTCAGCACTGTTAGCAGTTCAGCTGCTTCACCCTGACATTCCTTCAGAGCTCGCAGGTGAAAACCAGCCTTTCCTCACCCGTTTGCTACTGTTGTAGTCGTCTGTCTGCCCCACATGCTCCATGTACCTGCTTGGCAAGTCCCTGCACTATCCAAGTGAGCACAGAGGTTAGGACAAAGAGCTTCGTAGGCGGCAGACATGGTTCAGCAAGAGGAGTTGGCACCGGGATCAAACCATGGTTAAAGGATATCAGTAGTGAAGGCAGTTCATTTGCTGTTTAAAAATGATTAAGGAATTGACCTCTAAATACTGATCTTGGTTAAGAAAGGCCTCAAGCGATTTCAAACATGAGTCAGTGATAAGACAAACACCAATCCGTAGGAGCCTCTGAAATTGTAGTTTTTCATGTGCTTTGAAAAGAACAAACATGATTTTTTTGCTTTAGATTATTTCTTGTAACGTGCATTTTAGTTCATTTAGTTCTGAGTAGCACACAGATCCTTTTTAAGCAGCTGTAGTTGAGCTGTTCTGCAACAGTGATCATAGTGTCTATTCAGTGTATATTCACAAGCCAAAAAAAAGTCCTCTGCACTTATGCTTGACTTGTAAGCAGAAAGTTTGTTAAAGAGAAGCCAAAATAGACAACAGCATGAATAGGAAATGCAACTTGGTCTTCTGTACACAGCTACATTGCTGTAACTGGCAATGCTTACCCTCTTGTTGCAACACATTTACAAGGGACGTAAGATCGGGTTTTGTGTCCTGAGGTAATTATGATGAGAAAACAAACTTGGAGTGACTTGATGAGATTGGCTGAACTGAATCCCAGAACTGCAGGGTGCAAGAAATCCCTTGGACCTCCTGTGCCCAAGACCAGCCTAAGAAAACTTCCAGGCTGTGCCCACAATAAACTTTCCATCCTTACCAGGAAAAACTGAAATGCAGTGATAAAGAATCGTAGAATCACTTAGGTTGGAAAAAACCTTTAAGATCATCAAGTGCAATTGTTAGCAGTAACATATACGTGCTTAAGAAACCTCAACTTCGCCTCTTTTGAGAAGTCCTGGAGAGGACACAAAAGTTGCCTGTTGCCTTCAAACAGCAACTGCATGCAGCTGCACAACAGCCTCTTCAGAACAGACCCCTGCCTCTCCTACCTGTTACTCTTCACCTCTCAGTGCTCTCACAGCAGGGTTCAGTTCTGACAAACCAAAGGTAACAGATGGTGTGGTCTTGGTCCTGTCCCCCAACCCCAGGAGAGAGAAGGAAGAGCCTGGCAGGCTTCAGATTCGTTAAAAAGGCAGTTTCCATTGAGTGCTGTATCAGCAATCCCCCCGCAAACATATTGTGATGCCCACACTCTTTTATCTGCTGACAGTCCGACAGCATGAATGCCCCAGAGAGACCCAAGTACTTACTGCACCCAGTAGGCTCACGCCCTTGTGATGAGCTCCATAGCACCATAGCACAACCTAAGATAGGACTGCTGTGCTGTGTGTCCTCACAGCTTCTGCTCTGCTAGCATTGGTGCTCCTGGGGCTGGCAGCGAGCAAATGTGGCTGAACACCAGCAGGTTGGTTTAGATTGGTTTTCCACCAGTCTAACTCTTGGCATCAGCTCCTTGTGCAAGTGCACGAGGAGCATGGCTGGCAGGAGGGACTGAGTAGGAGTACGTGGGGAAGGATGGGAACCTGCACAGCATGTATTTAAAACAGGTAAGCTGCTGTGAAACTGTAAGATGATACATGCCTGTGGTCTTTGATCATGTCAGGGTGATACCTGTTTTAGAAGGGATCCATAATTATCTCATACTGGCCATCGGGTAGTTTTTAGCGGAGACCTGGATATGGCTAGGAAAGGTAGAGCACTCTGATCCTTGTGTGTTCCTCCTGCTGCTGCATACTTTATGTACTGGACCATAGGGGAGCAGGTTTGTGATTGCTGTTGGAAATGTCTGACTAGGTAGGTGATAGCCGGCAGTGAAAGCTACAGACAGGAGCCATTTCCTGCAATCCTGAAAATTTAATTTCACAGCAGGCACAGATGCTTTCTAAAATGCTGGTGAGTTTTTGCTGCTGTACTCAAGCCTCACCTGCCTCTCCCCATTCTTTGTGGTGCTGTTTTTCCAGCTCCCAGGCCATCACACTGGCCATTAGCACTTTACATCCACTCGTGGGTAGGAATTAGCTTTCTCCTGTCTGACACCGTGCACTGCTGTGTGAATACCTCCAGGGCATACGTTCCTGAGGAACATATGCTGACTTGTGAATCTACAGCAAATTTGGCTCCCAGACTGACTCCCCTCCAAGCTAATCTTTCTCTCCACTAGCAGAGGTGGCATGTGCCAAATTTGATTTGTTTGGAGGGGTTTTCTTTTTAACTATTTTGGAGAAGTTTAGTATTCAGAGATCTGCATTTATGAGACCGTGGCGTAGAGAGGAGAGATTTAGATATGCAAAGAACTGGGAAGTTTTGGGGAACCGACAGGCAAGGAGAAAGGACCAGCCACACCTTATTAGCAGAAGCAGGCTGCTGCACTGAAAATGAAGAAGGATATGGAAGAGGAGTTCCACACTTGAGCTGACAAATGTAGAAAAGCTCCAGGGCTGAAAAGATAGGACATGGGATAGGGAGTGTATGTGTGAGATTATATGAAGTACAACAGTGTAACAGTCACAACTGGAAAAGGCTTTCCCTGACTGCCAGGATTGTCCTTCTGACCAGCATAATGGTAAGAATATGTAAAGGAGATAAGCTGCAACTTCGGATAGGTTTCAGTGATGTGTGACAACCTGTGTTGGATGCAGAGAGAAAATTCTGGGATGGAGTACGTGTCTGCTTCCTAGAGCAACTATTCTAAAACCCCACAGAAAGGATGTCATCTGGATTTGGTCTTAATTTACATGCGTGACTCCATTCAAGCTGCGTTAGCTGCTGTGTGACAGCAGCTACTACACAGCTGGATCTGACACTGAGGGAAGAGAGAGCAGACCAGGTAAATCCAGCACAGGAGTACTCCATTTCAAGAAGAGAATGATGTGAATACCCAGCAGTTAATTCAAACAGAAACACTGCAAGAAGCTATCCAACAGATCATAAACCTGCAACAAGGGTGGAGAGTGGATTAATGTTTGGGTTTGGATTTTGGCAGGGGATGGGGTGGTGTGTTAAAATTTATTAGAAGCCCAGGCAAACTGTTCAGCCAGTGAGTGATCCAGTAAAAGGCCTCCATGGCTTGATGAGAAAGCTGAGACAAATAAGGAAAAAGTTTGATTTTTTTTTTTTAAGAAGTGGAAAGCTTACTCAAATAAGGAGAGCAAGAAAGCCCATAAAACTTGACAGGAGAGATGCAAACTGGAAAATAAGACTAGAAAAATATGAAAACTGGATCAAAACATGCTAAAAAACAATAGCAAAAATTCTTCAAATAAAAAATATAACCCAGGACAAACTGGCAATTACAGCTCAGGGAAGGGAGCCTTATCTTTGATAGTTCTGTGATCAGCACAGTGTGCTGGGGTAACCTGAAAAGCCCACAGAATATTGGCTACCATTGGAAGCAAAGCAGAGGATATCCCTTTTCTGAAAGATAAACCATCTGAATTGTTGTGTGTAGTTCTGGACTTTGCACTT
Source organism: Loriculus beryllinus (assembly GCA_039877255.1). NCBI lineage: Eukaryota > Metazoa > Chordata > Aves > Psittaciformes > Psittacidae > Loriculus > Loriculus beryllinus. The sequence goes on from JBCJKH010015536.1 coordinate 4,537, forward strand.
GCAGACTGATATAGGGACAAACCAAAAAGGGACAGCCAAGGGATGGTTCACTGCATGAAGAAAGTGGATTGAAAAAACTGAGAGTCATCAGTTTGGAGAGGAAAAGGCTGTGGGAGAATAAGGTCAAGGTTTACAAAATCATGAAGAAAGTAAATAAATTAAAGGCAACCAAATCCTGCAGCAGTTGTACTAGGGGACTAGGGGCATTTGATTAAACTACTAGGAGATTGTTTTAAAACAGATAATACAGAGCTTGCTGCCACAGCAGCCTGTGGAGGCAGATGGATCAGCAGAATCAGGGATTAGGCAAATTCACAGACAGCAGGTGTATGAGAGATGCTGAAAACAATGCGCATAGATGTACGCAGCAACATTCCCGATTCAGTGATTGTGGATACTGGGGGAAGTATATCTTGTGGATACGAGAGGAAAGGACCACATCTGCATGTTTTCCATAAACAGCATTTTCTACTGTTGGATTCGTCTCATTTCTTTAAAGGTGACTAAGTAAATTTTTGGAGTTCCTTTGAAATTCCTCTTTTTTTTTTTTTTTTTAATGAAAGTAATTAATTTCAAACATTCACAAGTCCTATCTAAAATATGAAATTACTCAGGTAAATAATAAAACCTTCTTACAAATTTTGCATATCATCACTGCAACGAGTTTTATGCAAAATAAAAGCATGATGTGGTCACCTACAAGAATATTTTCTTACCCTGGTGTGCCTGTGTTCTTTAACAGCACCTGAGGTGTGTTTCTGATAACTAGCACTGAATCATCTTGGCAGAATCACTTTTCTTGCAGCCAGAATGGTATACATGGGGGAGCTGACTACATAGCATGAGATTAAGCATTGCTTGAAATGCATGGAATGAATTTTAGCATTGTTACTGGTTGAATGCAAGACACTGTCACAGTAATGAAATACTTCTGCAGATTATGGTGACTTTGTTTCTTAATACTCTGGCTGTTTGTGATACTGCTGAGTATTTTTATAGTTTTACTGTCATGCATTTTACTATGATGCTTTCATTAAAAATTACATCTTTTAATACCAGTTACATGTGAGTCACAAAGCAACACAGCATGTGTGTTGGATTATAACGCACGCAGAGGGAAACACACTGCTCCATCTTCAGAGAGCAAGAAACTGCAAAAAATCTGATTTGTCCCCTTTTTTTGTCCCACAAAAACTCTCTCATTGGGAAAAGTTGTATGGAAGGCAAAGACATATTTCTGCAAGTACAGTCTCAAGTTATTCTATAGCAAAAATAGTTTTGTTGGATTAATGCGGGCCATGTAGGTATTGACCTGTTATTTTGTGGCAGCCTTGATGACTAATTTTTCTCCTGGTAGGAGTGTGCTGTTCAAGTGCTAAGGGCTTATAACTAGTTTTCTATATAAAATCCTGAACCTTGCCTTTTAATGCAGACTAACCTTTCATGTAAGCATTTTGCATCCATTGATCATATGCCTGCAAAAGACACAAATGCTTTGATTATTGCTTCCTGGCTGTTCCTGACAGAATTATGCCATTTTTCTACACAGTATTTTCAACACAGGAATTTAATTTGTTTGGAATCGTGGTACAGATCCCCTCCCCCCCCCCCCCCATGTTTTGTAAAGTGTATTGACATTTCATAATGGTTTTCCCTTTAGGCTTCCAGCCTCTAGGTGAATTTGGTATTTCTGGAGCCTAGCCCTCCACTGGTGCAAAAATAGACCTCTAAGAGAAGCGAGCACTGGGTGCAGCCTGTGGGTCCTCCTCAAATAGGAACAGCTACTGCACTTGATATTCCAAAGGGTGATAAAATCCAAAATTTTAATACTTTTTTTTTTCTCCCACAGAATATGAAACTATTAGAATTGGAAAGGCTTTCATATTCTGTTACACAGAACTATATGCACTGGAAGGACCTTTACCAAGTCACTTAACAGTTTTTCTTTGTCATGGCCAAATTATTCTCATTTTAAGTTTCAGCTTTCAGAGCCATTACTAATGCCAGACCTCAGAGCTGTCTTTGATGTCTGCATGAAGCGGTTGATACATGGAATCATAGAATAGTTAGGGTTGGAAAGGACCTTAAGATCATCTAGTTCCAACCCCCCTGCCGTGTGCAGGTACACCTCACACTAAACCATGCCACTCAAGTCTATGTCCAGTCTGTGGATTTCCACTTAAATGCTTCGAGCTTTTGCACATACATATGTGATAATCCACCCTGGACACTCCTAGAAGCATTGCACTTAAGTACAGGGATTTTTTTTTTTTATCTACTTCATGACAAGCTTCCTTTTAGCTTAAATGCCTTCAGACATATTAAAATCATGCACAAACTAAGTATGTGTCAGGCCTTCCTATCGGCTCATTTTAATTAACACTCCTTCCACTGGGCATCAACAGAACTCTGCTCCCTTTGCATCAGTTACCAAGCTTACATGTGAAGCTGGGCTTATGGTTTGCAGAAGATGTAAGAACAGAAGCTGTATTTATAAAGGACTGGCAAGCATCAGTGATACTCCACAGCTTCCAGCTCCTTGTGGCTTGGATTTTCTGAATCAGATCTACATATATAATTATTTATACACATGTGCACACAGAAAAGTCTCACATACTATATATACACTTGCATACTTACAAGTGTGTGTTTATGATATACACACAACTTGCATTAATATTATTTCTACTAATAAAGTGTTAGGTCTTCATGTTTCTATTTTTACCTACCATCTTCCTTATTGTCACTGCCTTCTAAACCAGGCTGTACTCTCCATGTCCATCCAACCCACACATGTACATATAAATTAGTTTCTAAGCTTCAAAAGTAAGATGAGCATGAAGTCAGGTCTGATTTTTTTAAATACCTGAACTGTAAAAATACTATTTATACTTTTACTGTTCCATTTTGAAGCTCGTTGTTAATTCTTTGCTGGCCATATTCACCTCTTGTGTCTATGGAAATATATTCAATGAGACAAAAGAAGACATTTTATGTAGTATTTTAGGCCCAAATTCACTTTGTCAAGGTCCCACACAACTCGAGTCCGGACCTACAAACAGATCTGCAAGGTGAAAGCATTATAATCATTAGCACAGCACCAACTCTGCGTCAGGTGTTTGAAAGACAGCTTTTTATCCCTGGAGCTTCTTTCCCTTTTTAAAAAAGTCTTAGACTGTCAGTGGTTTAGCATTAATTAATTTTAAATTATGCTAAACTGTTTTCCTGAAAATCTAAATGTTTAATTCATAAAGATATTTTCAAAATAACATTTCCCTGTGCTGCTTACCTTTGAAACAGCAATGTCATAGTCAGAAGATGACCCTCCAGGAGGTAAATGACAGGTCAGCAGTCATAAACTTGTTGAATTTTGGTGCTTGGCTATAAAGTAAGTGGGGAACTAATGAAAGGATTCACACAGAGAGGCTGTGGCAGAAGGCAGGCTAGAGGAGAGAGATGCTTAGACATACAGCTCATTTTCCTTGGAACGGTGTTTATGACAGACCTCTTGGAAGGGTAAGGTACTCAACTGTTACTCACTGAATCTGTAATTTCTTTCAGTTTGACAGTTCTCCAGGCATTAGAGGATGGCCTGAAGAAAGCAGATGCAGATCCTTCAGTGAAAGCTGTTATGATTTGTGGCGAAAATGGGAAATTCAGTGCAGGTACAACATTTTCCATCAAACACAGCCTGAAAAAAAGCGGAGACACCCGCTGTGTCTGAAGATTCTTTGCCTCATAACACTGCTGACAGAAGTCCTGATTTGGCTGGAAGTGGCCACAGGACAGTGGGCTTTTTCTATTCTGCTGTGCCACAATTGACATGGGGCAAATAACAAGCTGGCTCAAGGAGCTAGGGTTTCTTGAAAGTGGTCCCAAAAGGGGCTGATTCCTGTTAATCACTCTCCTGCAAACAGCCTCCTTTGCAAGGACTTGATCATCTGCAAGCAACTCTGATTGCACAGGGGGACAGACTGTTCCAGTCACTGCCTTGCCCACTAATTCTTCTTCATGTCTGTAACTCAGGAGCTGACATTCAAGGATTTTCTTCTCCAAGGAGCCGTGGTACTGTCTTGGGCCCCCTTGTATCTCTCATAGAAAGGAGTGAAAAGCCTGTGGTGGCTGCCATCGAAGGCATTGCCTTGGGAGGAGGCCTGGAGATAACACTTGGCTGTCACTATCGGATTGCACATGTGAAGGTAGTACACACTGTGAAATAGAGAGGTTGGTGAAGGCGTCAGAAGCCATGTACATATGGCTATGGACAGGGTGGGGCAGCATACCTTTCCTGGGATCACCTGCCTGGCACTTCTCCTGAAAGTTTTATAGCTTCAGGATACAGGTCTGCGTGGTCAGATGTTCTTCACCTACAGCATCCCGCTTGACATGCTTTGCTATATAACTAACTTCAAGTAATTTCTAGATATAAAATCGATCTGTAACTAATAGAATAAGATGGCAGCATAGAAACTCCAGTAACTGAGTGTTAAATTACCCTAGGTGTCAGGAGTTATTGTCTATATTCTGACTTAGATGGCTGTATCTTACTGGCTCATGCAGTGTGACTTTCTCTTACTTATTTCTTTTAACCCAGCCATGTGAATTTTGCATTTCTTTCTGCTAGTGGCCTAGTTTCAATAGGTAATTGAAGCAACTAGCACACAGCATTTACAGTTTGATTCCCCCAAGCTCTGGGCCCTTAAGGAACACTCTGACTAAAAGACAGTTTTACAAGTCTTTTGAGGAATGAACCATTTTGTGGGGGTCTGTTTTCTTGAATCCCTTCATTCAAGATTCAGGAATGCTGAGCTACCTTTTAGCAGTGCATGGTATCCCTGTAGAGACTCTTCACTGATAGAGCCATCCCCTCACTCTTGTAACGTAAATCACTGTTTCTCCGTGACAGTGTAGGTTGCTGTAACAGCATGAAGAAGTAGTCTGCATCACCTTATATGCCATCTAAGGTGGGTACCACAAGCAGTGGTCTTAAAATGACTCCACATCTCTTAGGAGCTCAGTGGGAAATATGCAAACTATTTTTTTTTAATGAAGCAACAAAATCTAGATAGATTTTTAAGAGAAAACTCCCCATTACTGCTGCCCCAGCTTCTCTGCCATAACCCTACTGTCAGGTGCACCAAGAACCCTTTGAAGGAAGATTAGGGAAGGGTTCAGTACCAATTTTCCTTTACTAAACTTCCAAGAATTAGAGTAGGGAGGTACAGTTAAATCAGAGTGCTCACCAGCATTTTGGAACAACTTGAAAGTATTAGTTTACATATGTCAATCTGGGGGATGCTGTTGGCCCCACAGCTGTCCTCCAGTGCTGCACTAGCACACATACATCCCCTGAAAATTGATGTTTTTCCTGTGCATTTGTACACAGGTTGCTGCAATGGTCAAGTGGGATTTTGTCTTAATGTCTTGTGTAGCAAAAAGCAAGGATGAAGCTTCTATGTAGAAGTTTTGAAGCTTCCTAAAGGGGCGATGTGTGAATCAGATTTGCTTGTCTTTCCACTATTCTGCTCAGTTTGTAGCAATCACTCTTTCTAATCAGATTTGTTGTTGAATTTGACTTCATTTTAGGCACAGTTGGGTTTACCAGAGGTCACCCTTGGGTTACTTCCAGGTGCTGAAGGCACTCAACGACTTCCCAGACTGATTGGGGTACCAGCTGCTCTGGATATAATCACTACAGGTAAATTACTGTGCCTCAGCATTGCTCTGTATATAGGAATATAGCATTGAGTCAGACCACCAGCTTGGTCTAGGAATCATTAATTTCTTCTATCTGTGTAGCTGCTTAGGTTGAAATTCAGCCAGCTTCCACTAATGATGGGCTGAGGGATGGATGCACATGCTTCTGAGGCATGTAGTTAGTAATGCATTTTATGTACCTGATAATAAACGTGTCTAATATTTGAAGCCAGCTACATATTAATTGCCCATCATGCTCCACTATAGTCACCTTATTTCTCTTTTTATCACAGGAAGACATATTCCTGCAACTGAAGCACTGAAACTGGGCTTGGTTGATGAAATTGTGGAAGAAAACACAGTTGAGGCAGCAATTCGCTTGGCAAACAAAGTTATTGGTGAGGAAACAATTGTAGCAATGCCAAGAAATAATTGTGATGTTTCAGGGATGGAGAGACTCAGAACAAAGCCCACCAGTTTGTTCCAATCTATATGCTCTATTCACTGAGTTTTGGCATCCATATAAGATAGAATTAATTGCAGATTTTGTTTTCTTTTGTCTGAAGTGGAAAAATTAGATGCTGGAGAGCTGCAGGAATTCAAGTGAGGATACAGAAAATAGATACATATCAAGTCCTCCTGCTTCTTGATTATGTATCCAAACTCACATGTCCCTCTGGGCTGCTACACTCCACTGATTCAGGAGAGTATGAGCTCTTTCCATATATAGTTTTGATCACAGCTGGTACTGCATGTATTCTGGTTGCACCATCAATAATGGCTGATCAGAAATAACTTTCTCCCTCTAGTGAAGGGGCTATCATATCCTCAGCCCAACTTAAAGAGCCATTAGTCCAGAAGGTACTCTGTCCCTTACATAGCTATGTAAGAAAATGGCCTGTGGAGATGGGAGGGTTGTGGAGAGAGATATCCCCCCACCCTTAGAAATTACAAAATCAAATTCACTGGAGTTGACACAAGAAGAGGAACATTCCTTGTGCAACATGAGGAGCATCACTTTGAGAGGAAACAGGATATTTTTCCGCTACTATCCTTCCTTGTACCTTTGAAAACAGACCACTGACATCCATCAGGATTTCATCTGCAGATCTGCCACAATGGCATGCTTGCATAGTATTTGGGGGCTTCATTTTTAGTGCAGATTTGATGACATAAGCAGTCCTCTTTTCTCTTTCCTTATATATATATATTGAGACTATTTAAATATAATTCTTTATAAAGAGATGAGTCATGTGCTTCACTATGGCTTCTAGGAAAAACAAAGATACTTTGGTTCACTGATTTTGAATGAGAACTGTTTCTCCATCTGTTGGGAGAGCAGTGAAATATTACTACTCTTCTGGGCAAATGAACCCAACAGCGTTCCCTTTGATGTACCCTCTGGGCTTCTCAATGATGCCCTGCATAAGATCTGTACTAGTACTGATGGCAGCAGCAGTATATCATAAAATGAGTAATGGGTACATTCCTAGAGCTGCAAACTAAAAAGAACTTTGGATTTCAACAAATGCCATGCGAAATTGGGTGAAATTTAGAGATTTGCATGCTTATTTCTTCTGTGACAGACATTGTGCAGTGGTTGACAACTACAAAAGTCAACTTGACCTTAAAGGACAGCCTCAGGGTTGAATCATCACTATTCCTCAGTGTAACTTTCTTTCTGGAACTTATGCCCACTGCCACTACTGGCAAATTCCTCTTCTGTAGCTTCATCTTCACTAGGAATTGTCACTACCAAGAAAAGATCCTGAGAATTGTATAAGCATTCAAGGATCCTAGCTGGATGTTCAGCAGGTGACCTGTCCCAGTGTTACTCAATATTAGTGGTAAATGTTCTGTCTGTTTATTGCTGGTTTGAGTTACTCTAGTTAAAATGAGTAATGTCACTTGAAGGTGTTTCACATCCCACTGTATACAAACTCCAGCAGGACTTTAAAAATGCTTTCAGACTCCTTCCAGGAGCTTTACTGGAATTGGCAGTATGTGCTTTAATAGTGAAAACGTTGGCAAGTCAGCTAGTCTTTACTTCTTTCCTGCCTGGAAAGTTTCTCATTAGACCTTGCAGAAGGCCATGAAAAGTTTTGATTCACAATTTAGCCTCAGGTTACCTGATAATTTGAAAGAATGTTATACCCAGAACCCGTATGTTCCTTTTGAGTCATTTCTAGCTTTGGCCTTTGCCTAAAGTTAATAGAATTCTCCTGCTATACAAATGCAAACCAGCACTCTACATCAAGCAGAAGAGACTACAGGCTTGCATAGCTGGTCTGGGTTTTGTTCACATTATGCTCTGGTTTGATTAAACATTTTTCAGATAATCTTAGTGTAACCACAGAGTTGCACAAAAAAGAAAGCCATCACAGAAGCCCACTGTCTTTGTAGGGCATGCAGCATTTTGTTTCAGAGTATCTCTTATTTTCTTTTTTCAACATGAGGCTAACAACTGCTGGCAGGGCGGTTTGGCTAAATAACTAGCTTTGTCACCAATGAAATTTCTATTCCTGGGAAGGCTGTACTGCAAGAGAAGTCTCAAAAAGTCAATTCAGAAATTCTTTTCTCCTAAACCTTTCTCAGCACTGGAGCTGCAGTATCTTATGGCAAGAGAGCCAGCTCAATTGACTGGCCTTACTAAAGCAAGGGTCCTTGATTATTGGTTTGATATGCAGTTGACAAAGCTACCTTTACAGTAGGTATGCTGGGAAAACATCTTCATCCTTGCATTTTGAGAGGTTGTTCCTAATGAGGAACACCTTCAACAAGAATTTTTCAACAAACCTGAATAAGAGGTTGTGGGGATACACAAAACCAATTATGAATTCTAATTGAAATTCTTCATTGAAAAAAGGTAATTGTATATTGCAGATAGGAAGCAAGCACGCATTCCTGGCCTTCTTCAGGCCAACCGGCCTCTTCACTTTTTAACTTCTGAAGGCATTTTTTAGAAGGAATAGACAGGAGCTAAATCCTTGGAGACAAGGAGAATGTTCTCTCACTGGATGTGTTTGGTAATTGCTGCTCTAATTCAAAGCTGCATTACAGAATATATCCACCTGATGGCATCACAAAATTGAAGAATTGCTGTAATTGCTTACAGTAGGCAGTAGCTTGCAGCTTACACTGGCCACCTCTTTCTTGCTGTAGTCTTCCTCAGCTGGAGGAGAAACTGGCTGATGATTTGCCACACAGCACCCTTCTTTGAGGCTCTGTCTTCATATAGAATCATGCCTTGCTTTCTGACCACATCTGCTGATTGATCTTTATCGTCTTTCTCAGAGTACAAATGTATCAATGGCTTGCACCAAAGAGACAAGGAAAATCAGTTCAATTTAGACTAGCTCAGGCCCCATGGGTATTAAACTGTGCATGGAAAGATGATTGAGTTTCTTACTGTAGGCCACCTATGAGTAACTGTTGAAGAAGCATATGTTTCTTCTGAGCCTCATAGAACCCAAAGGAGTAACAGATAGTGCTGTTAGGTAACTGCATGCTTTAAATGGAGCCTGATGGAGGAAGGTTTTAAGTTACTATTGCAAGGGAATATGTATAATACAAGACATTCTAATCTCTCTCCAGGGCTCATGATTCTGGCTGCCACTTTCTTTAGCCTGAAGGTCTAGCAAAGTGTCTCTGACACAATCAGAGCTTGTGAAAGGTCTGACAACCAGGACTGTTCTTTGCAGGCCTGAGACCACTGTAAGCCTGAGGAGCAGGGGTCCAGTCTCAGCTTTGTTTCTGAAATTAACAAGCAGCTCACTGCACCAAGACCACCATTAGGCTAACCCTATCTCTTGCATGGGAAGTCCTAGAATACTGTGAAGGTATACAACTCTGGGATTGAGGGGAGGGGGGGAAGGGTGGTTTATTGCTTTAAATAGCACAATATTTGATAGCTTACATGTTGCTTTCACTGATAGAAATGTTACAGACTTGATCTGCCCTTTGTGACATCTGGGCTACAAGCCCTAGTAAAACAAAGCAGGTGTCTGTGCTAGCTCCTGTGCATGGAAGATGCTTTTCCCTGTAGCACAGATGTTTGATACTGTTCACATTCCTGCTGCTTTGATTTCAGCAATCAAGCTGCGCATGTCCTACATTGATCTCTTCTTTCCAGGTTTGGATACAGATAATTTTTTTCCTGTTCATAAATGTCCTTGATTCTCGATTGATGTCTTGATTGCAGAAGCATAGACACTGCATGGAGATGCTGCAGAAATACTTCACAAAACTTTATTTGGCTTGCAACTAATAAGGGTTGTATTACAGGACCCTGAGGAGTGTTACTTTTCTTACTTACTCCGAGGAATTGTCTCATGTCTCCCATCACCATTTGTGCTTACAAGTAGTATTTACTGTCTGAAGACAAAGCTTAAAGGCTCCCAGTAGTATTCCTTTTTTACTGGTCCTTTCCATATCAGAGATGTCCTATGAAGATCCTTGATCTGTCCACTCTTAAGTGGCCTTCCAGCCATGAGATCTGCTTTCTGGGACAAACTCAGGATTTCCTTGTGATGAAATGAAACCGACTATTTACGTCCTAAAGAAAGGACTGTGGATAAAAAGTGTTTCTGGGTTAAAAACACAAAGTCAGGGGAGAAACAAAGAATTCCTAAATGTAGGAACATTATCCTGACTAAATCCTGCAACACTGGCAGATACAAATTACATTCCCTGTTAATGTGAAAGCATTTTTATGAACTCTGATTAAAAGGGAAGCTACTTACACAGTGAGGGTTCATATTTATGTTCTCTAAAAGGCATAATTAAAAAGCTTGAGCTCTGAAGACCATTATTTCAGGAAATCAGTGTCTCGGCTCATTCAGGAAACTCCTATCTCTGTTTCTCTCAAACATAACTCAGTTTTGGAGAAAGACCTAAGGTCAGGACATGTTCTTTGGGTAACTATGATTGCAATGCTGCCATTATTCCAGTTCTTCAGCATTCTCTGTATGATTTCCTGCTCCCAAATCTTTTGATGATATACTGGAACTCTGGAACTTTCCTAATTCAGACAACAGGAAGAAAAAGGAGCTGGATGCAATATACCACCTTTGAAGGAATTGTTCTCCTGGTGCAAAGCTCCTCTAAGAAGCTAGGGCAATGAGGCTGTATAGCAGAGAGCTTCTTAGCATAAGGTTCTCACTGGGGGGGGGCCATCCACCACCCTGCTTTGACAGCAGCACTGCAGCAGTCAGTGCAGTAACATTGCTACACAGTTCACAGTTTAGATGTGGCTGTGATGACAAAATTGTCTCTATAAAAATGTTGGGACATTAAGTGGATATATCTGCTCTTCTTCCTCCATGGTCTTTACTGAGGCAAGCTGCCATTAAGAGCATAGGAACAGCATGAATCACATCAGAGATCTCGTAGGGAGCACCAAGGTTTGCACTTCTGAAGAAGATGGAGAA
>JBCJKH010015540.1:0-18951 GCA_039877255.1 Loriculus beryllinus
TGCAGGAAATAGCAGAAGAGGTGTGCATTCAGTGATACTTATTCAAGCCAGTATAGTGTGGGATGGGATCTCCCTTAGTTCTTGGCCTCTACTACCCATGTCTGCATAACTTAGAAGGCCTCGTAGAGGCGCAGATTCTGTCTTCAGCTGAAATTTCCTATGAAAAAACAAAATCTTACTACAAGCACAACACAGAGAAATTGCATTTAATATTTTTTCCCGTTAACCTCAGTAGAGAGGTGCTATGCATGTACTGTGACGATTATACCAGGTGACAAAAGAGACTCATGTCTTTCTGCTGCTTGATCTGCCATTATCAAAGGTTCTGCACTGGGACTTCTAACTGGAACAGCACAGGTAAAACTTAATTTAAAGATTGTTACAATTAATTAGGGTTATTTAATACTCATCTACAACTTTGTAAACTCTACTGAAATTGGATGAAGTGGTATGCATATGTCCCAGAGGATAACTGGATCCTTAGCTAAATATTGCTTTTATTTTCCACAAGAGCAGTCTTACTGGTATCCACAAGGAAAAGATTCTTCAAAGTTCATGACCTTGAGTGACAGGACAAAGAGCAATGACTTTAAACTAAACCAGGGTAGATTCAGACTAAATATAAGGAAGAAATATTTTGGTGAAACACAGGGGCAGGCTGCCCAGAGAGGTGATGGATGCCTCGTCCCTGCAAGCGTTCAAGGTCAGGTTGGACAGGGCTCTGAGCAGCCTGTTCTAGTTGAAGATGTCGCTGCTCATTTCAGGAGGATTTGGACTGTATAACCCTTAAAGGTGTCTTTCAACCCAAACTGTTCTATGAGTCTACAATTCTATGCCCTGGAAAGTACAAACTGCTTGTGCTGCTATACACCATTTACTGCATTCTTCAGATATTCATATGTGAATCTCTAATGAGGTACCTGTCTGCCCTTTTGCAAGAAGTATTAAAGAAGACATTGGTGAATGGTATACAGCTTGGAGAAAGACAGAACAGAACCTGTCCCACGTTAAAGCTATTTGAGCAACAAGAAAGTTTGTATTCTCACAGAGGGAAACACATCAAGCAGGAAATGAGGACATGAGATCAGAACACAAAGAGGCAGATCCAACCTAAAATTCTGATTTTTTCCTATTAAATATCTTAGAAGACATTTTCACTAGCAAACATAAGTGAAAATAGTCCTGTTACTAGCAAAGCACGCATAAAAATCCCCATAGTCTTCAGTGGGTAGAAAGATTTGTGAGTGATAAAAGCTTGAATTCAATAAACAGTGCATTAGACACATATAAAATGACTGTATATATTGCATTGGAACATAATTTATGAAACCTTGCAGACACTTAAGTGTACATAAAAGTATGATTCTATTGCTAAAATGGGTGTACATGCTTTAAGAACAGTGAAGTTACTATTCTTTTTCATGACATTTTCAGTGAGGGGAAGGGGCACACATAGCAAAAGACATTTACAAGTGTGGGTAGAATCTGATGAAAAATGTTAGCTGAAAAATCAAGGAAATTTTTAAATGTCAAAACATTTTTACAATTTTCATTTTGTAAAATGAAAAAAAAATCTTTGCTTTTTATGCTTTCAAAATGGAAAAAAATATTTATATTAGATTAAAATAAGGAAGGCTTAAAAGTCTTAAATAGCCTGCAATCAAATTATATTTTATTTCAGATTAAGCTTTTTTTGATTGATATGAAAATGAATCAGCATGGGATTTCCCTTTTCATTTTTCAGAAATCCTCTCTTCTCATACAAAATTTGTTTTGACTTGAACTGGCCTAATTTTGCAATGCTGGTTGTCCAACAACTAGATTTGCTCATGGCAGTAAATCATATCACAACATCAGCATTACAAGATAACAATAACTGAGTAGTGAATTCAATATCTTTGAGATTTTAAAGATTTAAGGAACTATATATCCTGCTGTCTCTTTTTTACTGAGTGTTTTCTATGAACTACAGAGATTGATTTATTTGTTTATTTACTGTTTTATAACATAAATGAGAAATAAGTAGCTCAGACACTTCTTCAAACTCTTATCCCTTTAAAAATATATATGTATTTGTTTTCATGATGTGCTAAGCCAACCATAATCATCCATAAATAGTTGAATGCTATTCCAAGATACTCATAATCTAACAGCCAAGAAGACAGAGAGAAGGAAGGGGAAAAGAAATGGTGCTTTAAAAGGAAATGTAGTGGACATATTGAAAGTGAAAAAACGTGCAAGTAGCAGTGTATAAAGTGTTTTTTACTTAACATATGAATATCTTAACATCAGATGTCAGTGAACGGGTATCACTGAACACCAGACATCAAAAAACTCAAGATGATACATGGGCGAAACTGTGTTCAAGTTACAGAGAAAAAAGAAAAGAAAAATCTCATTAATTTTTCTGCTGTGAGGATTACGCGAGTTGTGCTATTAACGAGTTACAGCCAGACTCAGGTCCACAGCTCCTCTGACACAGTACAGTTTGATAGGCGGAGGAAACAAAGAGTAGCCAGCAACTTAAATGGGAGATGTGATTGGGAACACGAGCAAATAGAATGCCTCAGTGATTCACACTTTTACCATATGCATATACACACACTCACAGAGCATATAAATCTAAGGCCAGATCCAACTGCAGCAGCCATGTGCCTACCATCAGTTACCACATCATTTTATTCCCAAGGCGTTTCACAAACTGTGCCCATCAGATCTGTGTGGGTAGTCCATGTGGAGGAGGTTCTTTTTCTTCCTAGTTATTGGTATGGCAACAGTTAGTTACATCTTGGTTGCATTCAGAAAATGATAGAAATTCTTTGGCTGGATCACAAGCAGGCAAAAAATGTGACAAATGTTAAAAAGTGTTTTTATCAGATCATTTCTAATTGGATAATAGCCTACTGCATTATGGCAGGGAGCTATGTTATTTTCTTCCCAAAAGGGTTTAACTGCTTGTTGAATAGTGTCACCCCTGCAATAGAAAAAGAAATGTAAAACATGTACTGTGTTTAGAGCTCCTATTAGATATGTAAGGTTTATTTTATACAGATAGTTTCTTTCTATAATTTACAGAAAAAGAAAATGAGGTAACTTCTCCTCTTTGAACTTCAGCGTCTCTGAAAACTACAGAAGACAGCACCAATTAAAGCAAAACCCGAGTTTCAGTTTCCTTACCTCCTTAAGCAGTGCTGATGAACTGGGGCAGATCCAAGAGTTCCAGTGGTATAAGAAGCTAAACTCTTTTTGTAGGCTAACAAGAACATAAAAATCCTCACAGAATCATAGCAGATATATGGTTTAGTAGTAAGATCGCAGAAAGAAGTGTGTTGTGCGTCTAATTTTCTGCAGATCCCATGTTTCTTAAAGATGTTTCCTCAAGCAGTCTTTTGACCACTCCAGCCTGAGACAGCAAATCAAAACACATGACTGTCATTAGCTGTGATAGGACTGAAACAAAACATTCATGAACTCTGTGGAGAGTTGGGTCCAAGTATAAATGCTGTCACTGAGAGCCAGCTACATATTTCCCAGCTATACACTGATAGGCACAGAGCTGTAAACTGTGAAGCTTATGAAAGGCTTCTTTGCCTTGACCATCAGGGAACTGGGTTTATCTAGTTCCATCTTATAGCACTTCGTGAAAAATTACTGGTTTACAACGATTACATCCTGAATTTTGAGATATATCAAAGATGCATGGGCATGTATGTGTGTATAAGATATTTAATGTTAGTCCACAAGCTGCTCCCAAAGTCCTTTCTTAAGAACAATTTCTATCTGCAAGGTACTGTCTTGTTCACTGATTCATTCTGTTAAACATGTTGGCTAATCAAACTGTTGACTTCTACGATACTATTGAGAAAGCACTTCCTTGTTATTTATGCCTAGTAGCAGGCTTCTTGGATGATACTGTAAAGTCTACCCTCAGAATGAATTAGGAAAGAATGAGGAAAATACTGCATATCATCTGCAATGAAAATTCTTATTTCTGAAACAAGCTGTTTATAGTGTTATACTTCAACTATACGGCCTCCAGAAACAAAGACAAATTTATTTTCTTTTTCAATAACATCCAGTGCTCCACCTCACTGGGTATATTCCAGGCTTACTGGTACTGTTTCTAGCATCACTTCTGTGCTGGAAAAGGTATTTGTTAGATGTTATTTCCTAGACACAACGGTGATCATCTGCTACCACCACAGTCAAAATCATAAATGATAACATAATTAGCAGAATTTCCAAGTTCTTCTGGCTAATCTTCCCAAAATATGTGAGATGGGTGTATTATTTTTAGAGATACATTTTCCAGCATACTTAGATTCTCAAAACATCTGAGACTAAAGCTCAAGTGAAAAATAATCCTGTATTTCTGGAGGCCAGATAGTGAAGACTAGATAGGAGCAATCAGATAAAGTAAAAGCTATGTTTAGGGAGTACTTTATTTCTTACAGAAAACTTAACTGTAGTTATAATTATAATTTAACTGGTCATCTGCTAGGCTCTTCAGGCATGGTTTACATATTATTTGTTAAATAGATTGTTGTTCATGGAAGATGACTAAGAGAGTGGCTGTGAAGATCTGGTGGTGAACAAATTTACTAAGTGGAGTGGAAACCAAAGAGAGGTGATTCCTCAGATACCATTTTTCAGATTGTTAAATCCTTGACTACACATGCTAATGCATACAATTTCACGAGACAAGAAAAAGGAATTAGACAGAAGGGCACTGATCCAAGAGGATGATGTCCTTTTGGGAACACAGCGCTAGTGAGCTCTTCACATCTGTCTCACATGGAAAAAATTGCTTCTGAAGTGCTTGTGTGTGTAACACAGTCAAAGGAAAATCTAAACCAGCTACATGTGTAATATTGCTTATGAAAGTACTCTGAGGAGCTCTACATCTGATAATGACATTGTTTTCTCCTGAGCTGACAGCTCAGATCAGACAGGTAACTGTAACTAATATACATATGTTCATAAAGTATTTCTCCCTTATTCTTATTGAAAATCTTCACTGATTGGTCTCTTGTAGACCTGGTTGGGAATCAAAATTGTGCTCCATGGGAAATTAGTTTCTACTTTAAAGCAGAATGAAAAATTGGAATATCAAAAAAAGTACAACAGCAAACTTTGAGAAGTTTCAAAATAAAATTGTCAAAGTGAAAAATTACCACACCTCTGATGTGGAACAAAAGTTCCTGCATAACTTGACCTGGGGTTTTTTTGCTTGTTTCTTTTCTTTTCTCTTTAAAACAAATTATTTGAAACTGAAAAGTATCTTTGTTTCAGACTGTCACCTTGAAATATGGAGGGCTTTGTTTTGATTATCCCAAATGCAAAATAAAAAAATATGCATTGAAATTGACATTTCCCCACTGAGAGTTCTTATTTCAGCAGAATTACATTTTCCAAGAGGAAAATTTTTCATGTAAAAATATTGCAACCTGCTTTACTTACTTGCCAGGAAATATGAAGCTGTCTATAACCAGCATTTTACTAAATTTTTTCCAACATAAAAGTTGTTATAATTTTGCAGTTGAAACTTTTTAAATGTTCTGTTGATGAAGAGAATTTGGCTATGAAACAGAACAGTGCTTATTATAGCACTAACACACAGAAGTCACTTACCACACTTCATGGCTATCACATGTTCAATTACAGTGGCAAATTCTAAGCATGGGTCAAATGCAAATAAACCCAGGAGTTTAAATTTCTGCTTCTTTAAACATTCCAGATGTAGAAGTTTTCCATTTACTTTACCTCAGTCAACTGAGTTCAATGTGGTGGGATAATTAATCCCCTCAAGTGTTCTACAAATATTTCAGTCTAGATATAGCTTTACTTCTTTGCGCACGTTGAGGTACTTTCTAGTAGAGGTATAAGAAAAAAGGGATTTAAATTCAGTTGACAGATTAGAATTAATACAACATATTACAAAAATATCAAGGAAAATACTGTAAAAAAGTAGAATCTAAATAAGACTTTAGAAATGCTTGTTACTACAACATGTAATGTTACATGAACAAGATTGTTATGCAGTCCTATTTACAATAATTTTCTGGGAAGTACTCTAATCAAGAAAAAAATGATGCTTTGGGATAGCTAAGTGCTTTGATACCCACACTTAATGGTTTTACAGATGTTAGTTTCCATAAAGCGATTTAAGATCTACTCTCAAAGAAACAAGTCTATTTAAGGATCTGAAATTAGCTACCTCAAAACTATAAACAGCATCATTCTTCTGTTTTTAAAGTCTTGCTGCTTCTTTAGTACTTTACCTCAATATAGTTGACTGTCCAATAGTGTTACAAAGGATTTAATTTTTAAAAATATGCTAGTATTTAAATTCTGAATTAAACATTCAATATTTACTTATGTATACTGAAAACCATTACCCTCCTTTGCATCAAGTCTTATAATTCTGTCACTACACAGAAGTATATTAATATCTTCATTTGCACATACACACATTTACAAACAATTCTGCCAGTATGAATGCCAAATCCAGCATTTGTGACACCAGTACAGGAAAGAAATACATATTTCAAACCCAAACTCTGACATTTCTGGATAGAAGCTCAAGTGCCTTCTACATTAAAAAAAAAAAAGTTGACCTTATGCCACATTTAATGTTAAAATACAAAGTTAAATAAGAGCATTTCTCACAGTTTTTAACACATTTCTTGCAGTCAGAGCACAATTATATGGGTAAATCAATCATATATTCCTGGGAACAATATGGGTGATGAGGTAAGGTCCTGCCCTGGGGGACATCTTAAAACACTAATCCTGTGCAGGATAGGATTTTTGTCTCCAACATACTGAGCTCTCTCACTTTGAACCAGTTCTTCTCAAACAGCTACCTAAATTCTTTTTCTTCTGTGAAGTCATTAGCCTAAAACTTTACAACATGAATAGTGAAAGGGCTGTTTTTTGTTTGACAGTATTAATAAGCACAGACCTTTAATTTCAATTATGTGGAGAAAATCACAGAAATGGAAGCACAAAGCGACATTAGTCTAGGTGATATCAAGGTCAGTTAGTACCAAAAGCATTTGATTTCTGCTTTCATAAAATTAAGAACCTCCCCAGGAAAAGGCTGGAAAAGCAGTAGCAATGGAGTAAGGTGTACTGATGCTGACTGCTTTCTCAACTGGCCTAGAAATACTTAGAAAATTAGAATAGTCCAAACTGGATAATTCAATGCCACTTACAGTCAAGACAAGTTATAGTTACAAGAAAAGGAGTAAATTGGCCAGGGACAGCAAATGACTGTTCAAGTCCTAGAAAACCAGGTCTGCAGCTATTGCTGAGAAGGAAGAGTCAGAGTATGCTGGTCAACTGTGGCTGCAACTACAACAGGTTGGAAGAACCAGTGATCAGGAGCATGAGGGTTAGAGGCATCTTTTCAAGGCAGAACCAGACACTGGCAGAACCAACACCTTTTTTTAACACTCCTTGCATTAAAAAAATGGCACACTGACTTTTCCAAACCTTTCCTCTGGAAACTTGCCTTCATATGGAAGAACTGTCCAAGTTTGAATGTTCCCAGGGGACACATTCAAATTTTTACACATTGCTGAAGAACTCTGAGCTATCTGTGATTGTGGTTTATTCCAGAGCAGGCTTTTAAATCTCTTTTTGATCTTTCTCAATCTGGGACCACCTTGAAATAGCTCTCTTAGGCAGAATCATGGGAATGAGTGCTGTAAAAGCTGTCTGTTCCTGATTTAACATTATGTGGCTGCAATGGGAAGGGACTAGGAGTCTCTAATAACAGCGATATGATTGTATTAAGAGCAGACTCTTCATTGCCTTGCACCACTCAGTGCAATCCTGGTGCAACTGGACATGAGGCCAGGGACTTGACCTTTGAGCAAGCTGGAATATCATATAATTAATGCTTTGTGTAAGTCCACTGCTCCTCTCCAAGTTTCCCCAAGCTTTGCTGACTAAAGACCTGCTTTGGGATTTAATGTATTTTTAAAATATTGTACTGTACCTTACACGGAAGTTCATTAGCTCACTTTAACTAACTCATGTTTGTATTGCCAATTGACAAGTCCCAGGCTATCACCTACCTGCCAACCAAATCTTCTTTTTTGGGATCACACTTTCCAGTTGGAGTATAAGTAGTTTGCAATTACTATATAATCACTTTTATAATAAAAAACATGTTTATAAATAATTATACAAAATAATATAATCAAAGATTATTATTAAGAGTTATACCACATCAAAACTCAGTGCATTGTCACATCAAGGAATTAAGATAAGGAATACTTTCTCTACCAACATCAGCAAAGAACCAAATAAGGTACTTTAGTTCAGGTCTCATTATTAGTTCATCTTGATTAATAATTAAACAGATACAGACCCCATAGGTTCCTAACTCATGACCTCATTCCTAAAAACTGGCTTCCTGCTAAATTACTAAATATCCTTAGGAAGCTATTGCATTAGTTTATGAGTCCAAGTTTAAATATAAGAAGTAAACAGACAATGAAAAATTTTGGACCAAGCCACACAATGTCTTCTGTATGCAAGTTTTTTTCAAGCTGTAGGTGATAGCAGCAGTATCAAGCAGGGCAGGAGGTACTGGAAAGAAGCAGGCAGTGCTTGAAGGAATCTATCATTCCTGTTAGCTTCTGTCATTTGTTTTCTACTGTTATTGGCTACTTGCACCCTGAACACGGTTTAGAAGCTCTTGCCTTTTTCTGTAGCTGGCAATTGAATGTCTTTCACAGGCATTAAAAAGAAAACATGAATTCTAAGTGATTTCAGGATTAAACACTACTTTATCAACCCACAGCAATGTCCTCATGTGATCTGAACAGGATGGCATCTACTCTTTTCCAGGTTCTTGAAAGGTGAAGCACAGGATGTAGTGCCTAGAGTACCAGGATTAGTGTGTTACTGAAGTGCTTTAGTGACAGTAATGACAACCTCAAGCACATAAAATTTATGAATTGCTTCTCTCTTAAAAAATTATGATGTTTTATTTTTTAATTATATATTTGCATGCTTTTATCACTTCCTTTTGAGCCTTTAGGGTGAAACTGTGCCATGTTTTCCAGTTTCTCTTTGAAAGGAGAAAGTTAGAAGATTACTTTTTTCTGTTTCAAGAAAAGTTGAAAATCCCAGTCATTGGTTTTCGAGAGCTACACTTCTAAGAAAAAATATCCAACCTCACTCAGACCCGTGACGGAGTATTTACACTTGCCATTGCTTTTAAAGTAAATAGCAATTAGTGTCTGATATCTCTTCTCACTTATTCTTTAGTTTTGTCACCCCTATGTACTGAGATAGAGCTATGAATAGGACTAACATCCTTCTCTGCCCCCACATCTCCCCTTAGTATAATTAGAAGGCATGCAGAGTAGCAATAGTACATCAGCCAGAGAAGTGTAACAACTGATATTTCTGTTCTCCACTAGGCTACAGGACTTTTCCCAGACTGTTTCTGTTTGAGCTACACCATGTGTTTCAAACAAACTCCCAAAGAACAACAACAAAACCCACCAAAACCTCTATGTACCTATGTTATATTAAAGCATTTATGATGAAGAATTCACCTATGCAAGTAGTTCTAATTATCTTTTCCGGAAAAAAAACCCACCATGTTCTTTACTTCAAGCTTGAACTTGTTTCACTTCAAATGCAGACAATGTGGCTGCTGAAAACTGCTCTATTTTGACAGTTCTCTTCCTTTCTATTCTCAGTTTTCAATATTCTCTTGAGCTCTGGACACATGAAATGGACACATTATTCCAGTTGAGATTGTTTTCACAAGCACAGAAGTGATAGAGCCTCTATGCTTATAGATTTTGCTTTTACAGGAAGAGCTATACCAGTGCTTTTAGCTACACTGCCACATTGTGAGTTCACCTTCAATGTGTATAACTCCATGTAAACAAAGCTCTCCATACACACACCCAGGATATGAAAGTAATCTCCAGGATCATTCTACCATTTCTCCTACTTTCAGTGGTCTTTAAACACAATAGGGTGTTGGTACATGTTACCTTTAATTTGAATTTCAAGGAAAGTTTTCAATAACACAATCAAGACAACGATAGCATTCCTGTTGTGAAAAAGTGCATATATACAAACGAAGCCTTTAAACTGCCAGTTTCATTTTGTCCAAACAGTTGTTTCCATGACTGGTTAATTTAATCAACCAGTTTGCACATGAAATTTTAACTTTGAACGTATTTTGCACTGAAAACTTATTTAAAAGGTCATGGTGAAATTCTTCTGCATAGTTCTCCATAATTACCTTATTCATTTCTAAGACAGAAGCCATGAAGTGCTGTAACAAATGTAATTGTATTACAGTTCTCTTCATTTTGGGTAGCAGCTGTTCTTCAAATTGGGAATTATAAGAAAGGCCACATCAGGTATTTTGAGTATTGAATGACATGACATAAATTAGCAGAGCACCTCTACTATACTGTAAAAATGTATGTTTAAGCCAGCATTAACCTACTATCTATTTTAGATGACAGTAGTCACCTCAGTAGGGTAGAATGGAGCTCAACATGGGCCTCTTGATAAGGTAATTAGATTATTCTGAGCTCTGTGCTTCTGTGACAGGTTTTAAAAGAACAGGAGCAAATACGTGATGAGGCAAAGAGAAGAAAACTCATTCTGTGGCAAAGTATAGGACAACAGAATAGAAAATGTTATGGGTCAGCTGTAAAAATAATCAGAAGAAACAATGACAAACTAAGGCTTCATCTCAGCAGGCCAACCATCTGGGAGGAAGAGGATCTAAAGACTCAAGGCAGAATAGAAATGGTCAACATGCTATCAATACTACTCATTGAGTAAATTACAAGACTATGTACAATGCACACTAGCTAATTCAGAGCTCCTGGGAACACTCTGAGTATTACTGGGGCTCCAGTGAAGAGGTATACATATAGCTTTCAAAGGGTGTGAGGTGAAAAGAGTTTTTTTTTCAGAGTTTTGAAACTGAACAGTATGTATGAACCCAAAGTTTTGTGTCGAACAACATCTAACGAATGCCAGGTAATGAATTTAAAGCCCTGTCTTAGTTGAAATATAGGTATCATGTGTCTCTAATAACCAGACATCTAGTTAATAATGAAAACTCTTCACAAGTAGAACAATCTTTTCTGTGTCTGTACTCACACAGAATAAGACACCAACTCTGTTTGGAGTGCACATACTAACCATAAATAAACATGATTCTGACCCAGAGCTAGAATAAATTACAAGCAATATCTTGATGATAGGGCTTTCACAAATGAGAGTACATGAATGATTAGCACAATAAGTTTAGTCCTCTGAAATACAATATGGTTTGATCATCAGGGAAATTTCTATTGCAGACTCAGTCTATGTATTTTACTTTTTTTTTTTTAAGGAATTAAAGCCTTTTCTATTAAAAAATATTTAAAGATAGTTGTTTTGAGTGGAGCATTTTGAGCACAAGTGTTCTTATAGAATACGAGAATACACAACCTGTGAGTCCAATGTATTCACAGCTAAATTCAAAATAGACTGGAGCCCTAGAGTTCTGAGCTAACTCCCTCTGCAGCAGATTAGTTGTGCAACCTTGAGCACTTAACATCACTCTTATGTGTTAAGTGGAACAAGTAGCACATAGATAGACAAGTTTGATCAGTGAGAAATCTCCTCTGAGAAAAAAAAAAGTACAGGTTGGTGGGGCTATGCTGCAGTTTAACCCCAACCAACAACTAAGTACCATACAGCCAGTCACTCCCCACCCCACCTTGTTGGGATAGGGAGAAGAATAGGAAAAAAACCTGGTGGTCTAAGACAAGAGCAGTTTAATAACTGAAAAAAACCCCATAAAATTATTGCTGCTGTTGTAGTTGTGAAAAGGATAGGGAGAGAAAGGAATGAAACAAAAAGAACCCCACAGGTGATGCACAATAAAATCACTCACCATCCACTAACTGATACCCAGCCTGACCTGAGCACTGATACAGCCTTTTCGGGTAACCCCCCATTTTCTATACTGGACATGACATACTGTGGTATGAAATACACCTTTGGCTAATTTGGGTCAGGTATCCTGTCTTTGCTTCCTCCTGTCTTTTTGTGCTCCTCCTCCCTGGCAGAGCATGAGACTCAGGAAGTCCTTGGTAAACATTACTGAGCACCAACTAAAAACATCGGTGTTATCAGCGCTGTTCCCAGGCTGTAAGTCAAACACAGCGCTGCACCAGCTACTAGGAAGAAAAATAACTATCCCAGCTGAAACCGGGACAGCCTAGACTTATTCCTGAAAAAATGGGTATACCCAGAACACCTTCTGCCACCAGAGTGACCTGTGATTGAACTGGTCATATGACAGCCAGAATGGTTCTCAGGTTCCTCTGGAAGCTGAGAGCCATAAAGGAGATGTACAAACTGCATATACTATGCTCATTTCATGTCCAGGACCTGCAGAGTCTAGACAGACCTTGGATATCCAGGCATATCGGGATTACAGAAACTAAAAGTGTGCTAGTTAACCTGTGTTAGATAACATACCAAACTCTGTAATGGGGCTAAACACTTCAGAGAACCGTCCTGATCAGGAGGCTGTCCTGCCACCTTTACTTCAATAACTGCTATGAATTACAATGTTACTGCTTTTTTGAAATCACTAGCTAAATTACAGCAGTACTAAAACATGTGTTTGTCCTTGGAAAACACTAGACTCCATCACCCTATCATTTCAGAGTGCAAAATGCTGTCTGGGTAGAACCAAGTTTTCTCTCATCTGATCTAACTCAGTCACTGCTGCTCAGAAAAAGAGTTCTTATCTTTTCATTTGATTGCAAGGATCTGCTATAAAAAGTATTTGAATTAGTTTCCTCTCTTGCCATAGAAGAGAAATGTATTTTGAGCAAATAAAAATGAAACAAAATTGAACATCTTCCCTGCACTCCTCGATTCCAGAATAACACTTCTCACTGCATCTTGCTTTATTCAAAAATTACATATGCAAACATGCTACTATGAACAGGGAATTACAGAGCAACTCTGGAGATACTTTAAAAAAGAAACAACACAAATGTTCATGTCTGACAATGTGAACAGTAATTTTGCTGCTTTCACTCTATTTTGTCACCCTTATTTATATTATCTTATTGTTCCTTGACATGGCTCTATTTTAAAATATAAAAAACATTAAATGCTTATATAATATCAAAGACATAGGCCTTGAACATCATCCAAGGTACCTGTAGTGAGGCAAAATATGGGGTGTGACCATTTTTTAATTCCTCAAGGACAAAATCTAGAAAAAGCAAAGCCATCCTACAGTGTGCCAGCCTTTGACTCTAGTTTTACATGGCTCTCAAAACAACAAATATCAGGAAATTCAGCACATCACATGTAATATGTAAAGTTCTCTGTACATGCTTATGTAATCAGTGAATGCTCTATCCCTGGCAGTGTTCAAGACCAGGTTGGACAGAGCCTTGGGTGGCATGGTTTAGTGCGAGGTGTCCTTGCCCATGGCAGGGGGGTTGGAACTAAATGATCTTAAGGTCCTTTCCAATCCTAACTATTCTATGATTCTATGATTTTATGATCTCATACAAAGTCTATGTACATGCAGTAAGCCTGTCATATCACATTTGCTGTACCTTCAAGAAATTCTCAAGATATTGAGATCTTGAAGAGGTTTTCCAAAATTAAATTTAATTTAAACGCACTTTTTTTGGATTTATATCTTCGCATCTTAGCTTCACGATTACAGCCATAGCACAAATAATAGCAGAATAGTCTCCTGATTTTCATTTGTTTAAGTAGGTCTGAATTTGCCATTCAAGATAGTAAATGTGTTCGTCTGTGTAGAATCAAAGGATAGCTAAATCACAGAATAATTCTGGTTGGAAGAGATCTCAGGAAGTCTACAGTCCAAACTCTCACTCAAAGTAGATGCAGCTTTGAGATCAGACTAGGTTACTCAGAGCCTTAAATCAGGTTTTGGAAGTCTCTAAGGATAGAGGCTACACAAGCTCTGCAGGCAATCACTGCTTGAGTGTCCTCATGGTAAAATAAATAAATAAATTACCAGGTAGGAACGCCTTTTGTTTTAATTTATTCCCACTGTTTCTTATCCATCCACCATATACCACCATGAAGAGCCTCTTCTTGATACCTTGTAGGCACTGGGCATTTTGTCCAGGCTGAGCCGGCCTTGGTTCTTTAGTTTCTCCTCACATAGCAGGTGCTCCAGCCCCAGCCAATTTGGTGGCCTTCTGCTGAGTTTGCTCAATTGAGTGATGCCTTTCCTGTATGGGGAGACCTGAAACTGAATTAAATATCTAGATGTAGTCTCATGAGTAAAGGGGAATAATCAGTTCCATCAATCTACTGCCCGTGTTCCTGTTAGCACAATCCAGGATGCTACTGGCCTTCCTTGCAGCTGGGGCACACTGCTGACTCATGCTCAATCCTCAGTTGTTTGATATTGCTACATATGTTTTCCTCTGTCAGCCTGATACATCTTCTCATATATGCCAGAATGTATACGTAAATATGAAAACAAGGATGCAAGTATAGGTTTAAAGGCACAGGTTTCCATTTTTCTGGTAATTCCAACATTGCCTCTCTTATCTGCATTAATAGTGCCAGTGGAGCTCCATGAGATTACACAAAGGTAATAGGAAACTTTCTGCTTGCATATCTTACTAGCTGATACTGTTGACAGAGTGGGGCAAATAAATATAATCAATTGTTCTTAGGCATGAAAAAGAAGGAGAACTATGTGCAACAGGAACAGGGCTTCATTATTCCATTGACTAGCAACACGTATCATCAGCCAAGCTACAAGCAATTAAAACAAACATGATTTAGTCAAACCATCTTCCCCCTGTGGTTACAGTTTCAGCTGGAAGATGGTTTTGTTAACCTTCAATGTTGACCATTTAACAACCCAGTATAGTGATAACCTGTAACAATATTTCTTCATCCCTCTAGACTCATTCTTTAAGCATGAGTGGTCATATTCCCTTTTAGCATAGTTCCAATGAACTGAGCTATTAACCAGGCTTTAGGAATTTATGTTTGCATGTTTCAGGGTTGTTGACACTACTGAATAGTTCAAGATGCTGGGAAAAAATAAAAAAAGCCAGTATTGGGAATTACAACTTTGCATGAAACTAGTGCTCATTTCTGTCTAGTCCATAGACAATGCTGTTGCTGTTAACAGAAAAAATAAACAGGGAAGTGAAGATGAGAATAAGAGGAAGAGAATGTTGGGTAAGAATGAGACAAGTATTGAACTACTGTGTTTATACATAGGCCATATGGTGCGGACATAAACAGTGTGAGCTTACTTTACCAGCATTATGTAGGCTGTAACCTCTCTTTCAGATAACTCCTGTCAGCCAAATGTTTTTCTTGGTTTTAATACTGCAGATTCTACAGACATGAAGGCTGCATGATTATAGATACACCAGAGCTAGATTCAATAGACAAGCTATCCTAAAGTACATCCAGTTTCTGATAAGAGTATCAGTAACAGCTGGATTGACTTTAAAAAAGAAAACATACAAACAAGCAAGCAAACAAACAAACAACTCTCTTGCCACTTAAAAAACAACAACAACAAAAAAAAAAAACCAAAACACAACTTTTTCTGAATTTTAATGTGTAATGTCTATTAAAAGCATAGATTTTTCAGGCCAAAAAAATGAAATTAGAATATAGTAATTGCCAGACCTGATGTTTGCCATGGACTACAACTGCAGGGACACATTAAGATTTTTATCTGGTATTACTATACCCATTGGTTTGAAAGTCCATGCAGAGCTATTTGGCAGCCTATCTTTGATCTCTAAACTTCTGCTGCTAATTTGCGTTAATGGCTTCTGAAGACCCAAAGACTGCAGGAGAATGCCTTCAGGAGCAAATTACATGCCATCTCAGTCACAATGCTGATATATGTATAGATGATGATGAAATATCAAGTGTTCTTAACTTAGCAAGCACCTGGTTTTAATTCCATCACCTGATATATCATTTAGTCATTGGCCCATCTTTTACAACTCGTTTTAGCAGTATGTATGTAGATACTTTGTAAAATTAATGTAATAATCTTCAACAGTTTGGGGTTTTGCTTGTTTTTTCCATTGGCCTGCTTGCATTTTTGTCCCAAGAGTTTTAGCAGCAGTACAGACTGCTGCAAGATTTTCCAAGTGACACCTTGTCAATAAATAAGCCTATTTTCATTTCAGTTAATGAATGTTATGACAGTCTACAATGTGTAACACCCTGCTGCAAAAGTGCCCTTTCTCCACTGTACAAGAGAAGTCTTATGCTCCATTTACTGTGCTTGCCCCCAGTAAGAATGAGAGGATAGTTCTAGCGGAGTGCCATGTTATTATCGTCTCTCTACAGACAGGTTGAATAGATGCCTTCATCTCAAGTCTGGTGGCTATATAGTTGAGGATGTCATGACAACTGGATAACAAGTCAGCATTTTCCCTGCTAGCAAGCAACTTTTAGGGATCTAGTGAGGTTTTGTGCAGGCCAAACCCCCATAATTCAAAGCCAGTATAGAACTAAAGTTCTGATAGACAGGCTCAGCAATTACACACCCAGATTGCTTCTGTTCAGCTTCAGAATACAGCTCTCAGTATTCAGAAAACAACCAACAAAGTTATCAGTGACTGCAACAAGGGCAAGAACAATCTGTGAACACTATTAGGATTTCCACAACAGTGTTTGTGACATTTTGTCCTGTTGTCTCACTTCCATTTCAGCTCCTGCCCCATTTGTTTCTAAGTCAGCAGCACATTGTTTGAAGGATTACTATATCATCTGTTTCCAGGAAACTTTCTGAATTTTACATTACTCCTGCAATATGCCCAGTAGGGAACTGAAGCTGAGTAGCTCCTTCCTCCTCACAGGATATTGTCTTAACCACCAAACTGTCTGCAAGGGACTTTTGCCAGAAAACATAGGTTCCTCAAAAATTAGAGGACCTTGTACAGGTCATTCAGGTCTATTTCTATATTATTTATTTTATTCTGTTTTAAAGCGTCATGCTTTAGTATAGAGACCTAAGCCTACACTGTATTTCAAGGGCCAAGCTTCTACATCTGATATTGCTCTTTGTGCCCATTTTTTTGAAGGTGCTTACTTTATTTCCAGGTTGTGCAATGTTTGTAAGTGGAAGCAGCTATATCATGCAAGCTAAGCACATCCAAACCAGGTTAGCTAAAAGTGCAGGTATGCTCCAAAGATATGGTAACTCTTCACTTTAAATAAGCTCCAAGATACTTACCATATTCAGAGACAGTTCTGCATAGTTTATGTTCGTGACATCTTTCATCCCCTTTCCCTTTCAAAAATACAGAGCCAAATCTCATTAATCCCCATTGATGTTACAGTAAAATGTAAACATTATTCTCATTTTCAGCATATAGAAATTCACTTGTTATTATTTCAGTCATTCCTTTTCCTTTTTGACCAAACTTAGCAGTTGTTCATCAAAACACTGATTGTTATTTAAGTCTCTGTTGATCTACACAATAGCTTCTGGGAGTGTACCTAGAAACAACCTCACAAAACACTCCAAGCTGACAATAACATAAATCCATTTACTTTAACAGATATTATATGCTTACAGCCTGTAACCATGCAACCAAATAAGTGTTGTCAGTTTCTAACTGCAGGTCCTTGCTTATATTTTTAGCTTTTTCTAGAAGACAGGAAAGGTGTGGTCAAAACTGATCAAACAGCATTTCGCAGAAAGGGGTTCACACATCTGCAAAATGAATTCTCAGTCAATGCATGTTTTCTCTATTCTCTCTAGCACCAGTGCTCAGGACTAAAGAAATCATTAAAGCTCTTGGATTCTTAGTACTTTGGGGGTTTATTTGGTTATGAGCATGTACTGAGGTCTTACTTTTCATCGTGTTCCTGACACATATATACTCAGCTCCCTTTCCCCTCCTCCATTCTGCACTGGAGAGGACATAACCAGGAGACTTTATATCTGATGGAAAAGATCACAGATCTCATTACAATCAAGAAATTATACTGGCTTAAATATGACTTATTGTCTACTGCTGTAGACAAAGCCATATTGAACATCAGGAGGTTACTCAAACACACAATTCTGTATTACATCAAGTCTCATTTCTTTCTTCATTTTATAATGACAAGTAAATCATGGCAGAAAAGCAGAGTGCTTCCTCCTAGTATAGATCAATTAGAGTTTTTGCCAGTCAAATGTAACTGCTATAAATACATTTTTCACAATCTCTTGACTCTGGTACTTCTTTCAGACCACCCATTTCTCTCTAGTCAAAATTATATGATCTCTTTGGTAATGCACACAATAATCAAAATTCGCATTACCATCACAATACATGGCTTAGGATGCATTTCTGAGAGCAGGGAAATATGCAAACAAAAAAACATAATACAGGAAAATGTGTCCTGGGTACAATTTTCAAATTATTATCTGATGTATTTTTTCTTACCAGATACAGCTTTATTTTATTTGACTATATCAAGCAGCATAAACCCAGTTTTGTATTGTTGAAGCATAGTGGTCAAGCTGGCTTTCTAAATGAATTTCTGTACCTTGCTGCTGTTAGGATGGCACAATTCACATGCACATACAGAAAAATGGTTTAATTCACTATTAAAGCTGACCAAAAAATGGTCAGGTTTTTTTCCACTCAGCTGAAAAGAAACTAGAACTGCATCAATACTGAAACTCTCTTTTCAGGCTGATTCCTGCCCTGTCATTGCACGGATATGAATGCTGCTGTCTGAAATTTCAGGAAAGCATGAGAAGAAATGCTGAGCTGCTGAGTCTGCATGTTACATGCAGTCAGAGAGGATTAGCTCACCACGAGATATTTAACTTAAGAAACAGATGCAAGATATCTCCCAGAAGTGTTGAACAAAATAGGGGGGGGGGGGGGGGGGGGGAAGAAA
>JBCJKH010015541.1:0-15954 GCA_039877255.1 Loriculus beryllinus
CCCCTGTGTCCAACCTGGCCTTGAACACTGCCAGGGATGGGGCAGCCACAGCTTCTCTGTGGCTTCTTCCTAATTAGGTATTAGAACTTCTTCCTAATGTCTAACCTCAGTCTTTCCTCTGTCAGTTTAAAGCCAGTCCTCCTTGTCCTGTCATTACACACCCTTGTTCCTGTACCAGTATAGTCAACAGGTTAGTAAATACCCCTGGTAAAGACACTCGTGGCAAGACATATGTGAACCCGCAGAAGAAAAACCTTGTCTCCAGATAGTTCAAAAAACTATCCCACACTGCCCCAAAATCGTTCAAAATACACCTTGTGGAAAGAACTGTTAGTGGGATGATGCCAGTAATGTCATTAAAACACAGGTCCTCCTTGGAAAAGTGTTTCTTTGATCATCCTTAATGAACTAAGAAAAACTAAACCCCACCACCAACCCCTAATGAAAAGAAATGATGACTCACTAGCCTGGAAGGAATCAGCTCCTCTTTTCCAAAGGTTGTACAGAAGAACATCCATGACTGTCAAGCTGTTGTTCTCAGATTACCAAAGCTACCAACAGTAGCTCAGTGCTCGGTCAAACGCTGCCAGGTCTCCTGTTTAAAACTCCTGTCAGCTGTTTAAAACTTCCATTCTAGATGGAAACAATTAAATTATTAAGAATGAAACATCCGTACTGGTTGTTACAGCAGGAGAAGGAAGCTCTTTGCTGGAGCACAGGAAGACTCACCTGCATGACCACAGTTTGGGTTTCTGCTAGCCCTGCGTATTGGAGAAGGAATTACATACAACACCAGTGTTGAAAATAAAAACAGATCCAGAACCAAACTGGTTTCTAACACTAAAGGAACAGGGGGAGAAAGGAGGAGTGAAGTGTATCCCCTCCTGCACAGCAATACACAGAACTTCTCCAGGTATTTTAAGGAGAAGACTGAACACATTGCCAGGTTCTAAAACAAACCAGCAGCACATTTTAACACAGTAAAGCATAAGTCATAAAAGCAGAAATGGAGGCCAACAGCCTTTGAAGCCTGTGTCTAAAAGCTGATGCCACCCATCTTAATTTACATTACAAAATAAAACCATAAATTAGAGACCACAAAACAACATAAAAGCAAAATCTTGGAAAGACTTTCCACTTCCCAGAGGAAAAATATCTTTGAAGTGCCAAATGAGCACAAATCCTACAGTCTGAAGTTCAGAACATCAGTTAATGGCAGTAGCTGATTTCCCTTTTCATTGATGGAAAGCTCTCAAAGCATAGCCATGTATTTCCCCTTCCATCTCTGAATCATGGTCATGAGCTCCTCCAGAGCTCACCAAGCTTTGTGCTTTCTCTTAGTCCGTGCCAGCTTTAAAAGAGTGACGAGATCAAAGTTAATTTGACCAGACACACACACACAAGCACAAATAATATCTCACTTTCTCCTCCCCCCAACATTCAGCTCCCCACAGACAGAATCACACCGAGGTGAAAACTCATCTGGTTTTATTTTCTAAAGAAAAATATTCCTCTTTGAACACAAAGCATCAACTAAAAACCTCCGAGGAACAGTTCCGCCTCCCCTGGAGCACATTGAACTAAACTCTACAGTGTCAGAGCTCCCAGACAAGTATACACACATTGACACACAGTCTGTCCTTCACAGGAAATCAGGTTTAGGACTCAGACTTCACCTCCTCACCCTGTCTAGCTACCCAACCCATCCCCAAGTACTCTGTCCCTTTGTCCCACCACAGGTCACAGTGATGGCAATTTCTGGAATCAAACTCTAGTCAAGAAAAGAAAAGTAGGATTGGCCAAATTATCCCTTTCTATTCTTCTAACAAATGTCTGTGAGAAAGGTTAAGACCATAGTTATTTCCAGGAATGGTGCTTGGAAGAAAAAAATATAGCAGCATCCACAGGCAATGCAAGCCCTTCATTCCAGCTGCCCTGTTTAAAGAACCCAGTCAAGTTCAGCAGTGTTTTACAGGTGTTCCCAGCACCCAAGAAGAGGGAGTGGGAATAAAACATTCACAGGCCAAATCACAGCCAAAAAGTCAGTGAATCTGGCCTACATATGCCAGCAGTGAGGGATCTCCACATTGCCACAGTGACCAATGGCATGTTAAAAATTTATGTCAAAACATATGACAACCTTCAGAAATCAGGAACTTGTTCTACCAATCCTCTCTATCCCATAAAGGGGATGTGTGCATTGTATTTGTTGCATCTGCCAAACTGCCCCCATTGCGGCACTGGAACCAGACTCTGGAATCCAAATTCTTCCTACTCCAAAGAGCAAAATCATCAATAGTCTCTGCAAGGTCTCAGAATGTGCCCAACAAGCTCATATGCAAAGTACCTCGATGTTTTCAAGGGGAAGTAGGTAATGGAAAAGGTCTGGAAATGGAGCATATTTATATCCCACACAATCATTAACTGTTGGTATTGAGTAATGCTCAAATCTATCAGACCGTTTTGTCAGGATCTTTTCCATTCCACACACTCCAGCAGTTTTTACAGTAGGAAAAACATTAGAAAAATAAAATCTCACCCCTGACCAATCCTGTCTGCAGATCAGCATCATCAGGCACAGACTTTTATAGGAGGGCCACATAAACTTCAGTTTCCTCCAAACCAGCTTCATATAGAAAACAGCAGCAAGATAGACACAGTATCTAAGAGCTGGATTAAGGCCAACAATATAAGACAAAGATGGGCTCAGATCTTCTGAAATGATGAAACCCTCCAAATGTTTCCATACACATGCATGCACACGTGCGCACACACACACACACACACACATGTACTCGTGTGTGCTGCTCAAGCAAAGGCTTCACATCTGTGAAAGCACCACTGGAGAGTGTTCTAGCACCAGAATGAAATCTAGTTGGTTGTCTTCCCTCTTCAGCAATAAAATCCAAAGTCTTTATATTGCTTTGGACAAAGTCACCCTTCCGAGAACAGTTTTAGTGAGCAGATCCAAAGTGCAGTGACAGGTTCAAGTGTTCCTGTTCTGGAATACAAGCAAGAAGAGGTGTGTTGTGAGGCTGCAGCTCCTTGATTGCTGGAAAGCAGGAGAACATTTGGATTGCAATCCAGTAGAGACAGAGACCAACGTGGACTCCAGGCGAGTGCGATGGTGAGACTCAGTGCAGACTGGGAGGTGGAGGTGGGAAGTTTGCATACACAAAGTCACAGTGCACTTCTGTTGGCATAATAAAGACAAGCAAACCCACAGCATTTTCTGGCAGGCTTGCCTCTGCATAGGAAGCCCCTGGTATGCTGGAAGTCAGGACACGGATCCATGAATGGGGTGTCGCACGCTGCACCAGGGCATCATGAAACTCAAACATCAGAAGTCTAAATAGAAGTTTCTAAGTTGCTTGCTAGCATCTTGCCTATACACATGCTCAAATGAGCCTGCAGAAGTCTATAAAAGGGACAAAAATCTCTAAACTGCAAGGTTATGGGTCAAGTTTAGCTACAACAATTCATGCAGGTTACAAAAGAATTCATCATCAACCTGCAGCACATCTTTCCGCTGCAGGTCTCTATTCTGGATCTAGGCCTTTGTACAGGAAGTGGTGGCTGTGTGGCCCTTTACCAACACTCTAAAGAGGCCAAGAGAAAGGGGCAGGGTCAGAAGTGACACCTCCACAGTGTCTCAGATCAGCATGTGTGGGCAGAGGTCTGTCCCCTGCCTGTAATATGCAGAGCAGGAGGTAAGCAGGCCTCACTAGGAAGGGAGGATGGGGAGCAGCAGCTGGAAGGGGTTGCTGAAAGAAAGCAGAAAGAAATGGAAGAGACAGGGAGATTTAATTTGTCAGTGCTTGACTTACCAGCAATAAAGCCCTATTTAAAGTGTCATACAGTGTGCTGAGCAGAGTCTGGCTATCACTCTCATGATGTACTGTGTTAGGAACTCAAAACATGCAAGAGAAATGATGAAATGAAAGAAAGGGTGATCATCACTCTGAGGTGTGAATTTCGGGTTCAGAACAGAGAATTACTAGCAGATACACTTTGCTTCAGTGCACATGCAAGAGTACAATGGAGGGAACAGCAGCAGTACTGAAAGGGAGGAAAGGACACAGTAAGTGTAAGACTGTAATTCAAGATGCAAACACAGGACAGTGAAGGAAACAGGAGTTTGAGGTAAAGGAACCCAAAGGAAAGGACAATAAAAACTAATCATAATAGTCAGCCCTGCTTCAGGAAATACACAGCTAATGGCAGTTGACTTTCTCTCTTCACCACGTGTCCCTGACACATTGGTGAATCTGCTCTCTGCACTTGGCATTTAAGAATCAAAACATCAAGACTTTCTTTGTTCCTAACATGTACTATACGACTGTGAGCATTCAGCACTATACTCTAAACGGCCTCTGAATCCTAAGCAATGCTGAAGTCTCACCCAAAAGCAAAAGTGCCCAAATGACAAACTGCTTTTGAAAATCTAGGGCTACTTCCTTTGGGTTAGGAAAGAAGAATCTATCCAGAAGGCTGGATTGTCCAGGAGCAGGTCTGGCATTCCCAGCTGAGAGCACCTTGGCATTTAACTAAGTAAGAAATATCTTCAGTGGTTACTTAGCAAATCCCAATATCAGACTGAAGGTTTCTGGATAAATACAATCAGATAGCTCCTCATGTATCTTCTAATAGAATAGATTTGTGCGGTGTACAGCAAGAACAAGCTGCTCCAGTGAAAGCACCAGCAGAGCTGTGAGCTGAAGCCCTTTGACCGTGGTGCAAATCACAGAGGGATCCTTCCTCACTACAGAATTCAGTGTAACAGAATTAATGCCTCCTGGGTAAAGCAAAGCACGGGCTTCCTTCTCCTAATGCAAATCACAAATGGATGCCTGCCTGGGGTTTGTGCACTCCTACAACCATGGTGCTGGCTGGAGGGATGCACAGTTTGTGAGAACCAGCACAACCAGAATGGCAACCGGTGAAAGTGGCCTCAGGGCAAGCCCAGGTGGAAGCACATGAACAGAGAAGATGCTAGAATATGCCACAGCAGCCGAGGTCACCCATGTGCTTAGGCAAGCTTAAGGCAACTAAAGAAAATTCACTGATAATTTAGAGGAGAGTGCCAAGTGGAAGAGAGAAGAGGAACCATCGGGCAAAGAAGCTGGGAATGCTGCTACAGTAGCCAAAGCCCAGCACCAGCTACTAAGCAACCCCTCTTCTCCAGGTGGTTTGTTCCAATTCTCCTCATTTTACCAGCACCATCAGCATGAGGTTCGTGTGTCAGAAAGAAGAGCTGGGGATAGGTTACTATAAACACAGCTTACACATTTTCAGGCTTGTCTCTCAGGTCAGTTCCTTTGAAAGAAAGCACAAGGGCCATTTGACTGGCCTCTCGCTTTGAACTGGAGCTCTCTGGGAATCCTGCCACCTCCAGGGACAATCCTGGGATATGTTCTACCTGGAAGTGATGGCAGCAGCAACTGGGTTGTCATGAGAGTTGAGTAGACAGCAGTTCACTAAAGACCAGCATGCACCAGTGGCATGGCCATTAGACATGAAGTCATGGTTGAATCCTTCTTGTCTCCTCCGAAGCAGGTGGAACCAGAAAGAAGGGGAGTGTTGGCACAAATCAACGCAGGCTCCGGTAGACATAGGCTGATGTGAAGATAGCATTGAGAGTCAGACTCAGGGCTAGCAGGCCTCGGAGAGCAGAGTGACCAAAATGACCTTAGTAGAAGAGGACAACACAAAGAAAAGGAATAGTAGAAAGAGATATTAAAGAACTGATGAGACAAATAACAGCAAATATTGCTTGTGCTCTTTTTCTCTCTTTGCCCAGATTCCACTGCTCTCTTTGGTTCCATTTTCATCTCACTGCTCTTCTCAACACCCACATCCCCACCCCTCTCCTTCTGTCTCAGTTCAGTCCTCTGTCAGTACTCTTCAGACAGTCCAAAGAGCAGGAATAGCCTTATTAAGGCTTTAGAATAGCAGTCAGAAGGTCCATTTTGCTACTACTTGTTTATTTGATCTGAAGATCAGATCACTACTGCAGCATAGGAAATACCTCAGTTACCTCCATAGAAATGCTCACACGTATATGAAGCACCCAAATGACTTGCACCTACCTCTCCAGCCTGACAAATCTTCCCCTTTAGTCGTCGTGTCGACCACACAGGTCGATGAGTGTGATGAATGATCCTCCTTTTTGATGGAATTATCACTGCAAATGCTCCCTCCTTCCATAGCAGATCTTACATCTGCAAGGAAAAAAATGTGAAAATTCAGAAGGCACCACTGGAAGCCAAAAGCAGCAGAAGTTACCAGAATAAAGCTAGAACATCAGTAATGAATGGCTGCGGGGTAAGAGTTATGAAAGGATTGAGGACAGGGGCTGGAAGCAAAAGGCTAATTTCAGTGCTGTGCAGCAGAAGCTGCCTGCATGTTTGTCTCATACAGTGTCCATATCATTATCACCACATCTACGGTTAAAGGAGTTATCTATACAAGGGTGAAGACAGTGGCAGTAGTACCCCTGGTGCATCACTAAGTGAGAAAAGGACATCTGAGGCTCTCCGGGCCAGTGGATTCTTAAGGGAACTCTGGCAGCCCAGCAGTCATCACCATCTAGGTTTTTCCTGAAGGTTTCCCACCTATTGTGTCACCCAGATGACATGTGGCTCTGCTTGCAAGCCAACTCCTTCCTACAAATGCATTTCCGAGACAGCAGCAAGCTGCCAGCATACCATGAATTCCCCGCTCGCTGAGGTTCTTCTTTGGAAAGGAGGACAGTTCGGTGGCAAAGACGTTGCTGTCTGAGTGGGTATGCTCCTCTGAGCTAGATGGAGTGAGCTGAGCTTCATTCTGAGACGGGAAGAGCAGCAGCTTCTGTCCTTTGAGGTTGAGGCGGGCAGGGCTGATGAGCGGCCGGCGGTACCGCAGGGAACCCGAGCTGGAGGTCACAGAGCCAGCCACTGATGGTGCTGGGGAAGGGATGCGGGAGGGAGCACAGCTGCCTGACAGCAGGGAGAAGTGCTCTGGAATGGAAACAGCCCAAAGAGAAAATGATGAGATGATAATGCCACACAACAGGCACTGTTTCCTTTAACAATTCTACAAGATGCCCCATCCCTTGCGGTGTTCAAAGCACGTTGGATGGGGCTTGAAGCAACCTGCTCTAGTGGAAGATGTCCCTGCCCGTGGCAGGAGGTTGGAACTGGGTGAGTTTTAAGGTCCCTTCCAACCCAAACCAGTCTGGGATTCTATGATTCTATAAGAAAAGGGAATGGGAGTTGCAAATGTCCAACATATCTTGCACTAAAATTCTTTATTCATTTGAATTCCCACATAGCAAAACATGGAGAAAGAAATTCCACATGCACTTTGGTAACTCAAGAACGACTTAGACTAGAGAAGGGTTTACCAGGACCTGAGTGAGCTTTCTCTCTGCTCAGTTGTGTCCGCTCAGTAGAGCCTGTTTTGCAGGTAAATGAACTGTTCTGGCATGTCCTTTAAAGGCTGTTAGGAAAGAGCATCAGCATGTGAGAAGGTTTGCATTAGCTCAGGCTGTGCCTGTATTTCCAGCAGCAAAGGCTTAGGCAGCACAAACAGCCAAAGGATCCATCTGGGGTCAGGAGGGAAACAGACAGGTCACTGGAGGACACGGGAGCAAAAGGGCAGACCAGACAGGCCAGCAGCTCCTCTGGCTGGGGAAGTGCAACAGAAGAGCTGCCCTAGGAACAGTTTAGTCTCCTGCCAAAGCACTCTCAACTCAGCTGTAGAGCAGGAAAGGGATCCTGGCTTTGTCTCACTGGGTTCAGTGTGAGCTCTCCCAGGACTTCCAACACATCCAGCACCTTATTTTGATGCAATCCCACTCCTAGCTGGAACCCCCTCTGCAGCATTTCTAACAGCAAACCTGACATTTGCACTGGGATGTGAGCAGGGAGGAAAGAATTAAACTTAGATCCTGTGTTTCATCCCACTCCCTGCAAATCCTGCAAAGAGAGCTGCTCTGGAAGGTCTCGTGTATTACCTGATGTAGGAGATTCCTTGGACTGAGACGACTGTGAGGCTGGGCGACTTCCACTGAACAAGTAGCCAGAATCTAAAGTGCAAAATGAAACAGTTTGAACCCAGCTGGCTCAGTCTGCCCCCCGAGAATGTAAGTGCATCAGCTTGTGTCAGAAGGGGATGGGTGGTAAATGCAGGCAGGAAAACCAACCCTGTTTTCCTGGGTATGCTACATGCCAGCACCAGGATAATCCACTTTTCCCAGCTGCCATAAAACTAGAATTTACCTAATGTTGCACAGGAGTGGATGACAAATATACACACAGTTTGGTTGCTGTGAAAGCAGCAATAGAAGGATGGAGCAGCTTTCAAAGATGGTAACTTCTTCATCTGCTCCTAGCAAAGCCGCCAGATGACTCCTGAATACCACATCAAGTTGACATTATCTACCCTGTGACTGTATCACAGCTGGGGTGCCTCTGCTTTGAAAGGAAGAAGGTGAAGATATGGTTGTATCCTTTTATACTCAGCCCCAGAAGCTCTCTCTAGTCTGTCTGGCTTTGCAGTGAGCAAAAGCAAGCACAGACCTCACAAGGGTGGCTCTGCAGGGATCCCAGCCATCTGGTGCATTCACACCTGCCTTTCCCATGCCAGTTTGAGAACGAGGAGGGTGCAGGCTGTGCCCAAAGCTGCTGTGCTGCCTGGCTGGTCTTTCTCTTGTTCTTGTAGTGGAGCTAAAGAAATTTTGGATGAAGTAAAAAGTTCCTGCAAGACTGCTCTCTGCTGCAGTGCTATCCTAGAAACCTCCCCATTTCAGCCTCTGACCTTTTGGTAATCAGTTACCTGCTTTATAACTCTCCTTAAGCTGCAGACTCTGATTCCATGCATCAGTTAGAGACACAGGAAAGCTTAGCTTTCCTTGGATGGAGAATAGCACTTGAATGCTAGTTTCTAACACAGCAAAACGGAGGGCTTACTGAGATACTGAGAGTCTCTCCTTAGGCCTAGAAATCTTTCCTAGATTACACAGAGCCCTTACAAACAGGAGGAAATGGGGTCTCTTATAGCAGTTTCAGTAGTTGTGCTAATGCATGTAAAATACAGACTATGAAGAGCCTGCCTTTAGCTCTGCTCCCTTCAGCAGCAGCAAGAAAAGCAAGCTACACAAAGCAGCTAGGGGAGGAGAAATCGCTCTTGCCAGATCAGTTATCCTCATGCTCCCAATCACCTCTTGACACTGCTCTTTTCCATTCCCACTTCTATCTGCTCCTTCTGTCTCTCTCCCACACACTGTAGCTTGTGCTGTACCACCACCAATGCCTGGAGAAGCATCTGGGTTTCAGCAAGCACACAACAGGCAAACGCTCTCTTGAGACTGTGTTTCTCCAGGGTGGCATATTATCTTAATGCCAAAACCCAGATTACCAATGCTCTGTGCCACAATCCCTAAACAGGGCTGTAACATGATGTCCCTGCTCATTGCAGAGGGGTTGGACTAGACTTTTGTAGGTCCTTTCCTACCCAAACTATTCTATGATTCCATATGGATACCTCCCAGCCTGCTTCCTTCTGAAGCATTGCACCATTGGGCACACACTTACCTGCTCTGGCCAAGGAGGGGATGGTACCCAGTGAGAGTGCCCTGTTGAGACGACCAGGAAGAGAGGAAGGAGAAGATCTACGTGGGGACCTGAAGAGCTGCTGGTTTGTCAGCTGGAGAATACTGGGTGGTGTTGGGACAAAGAGAGATGTCGCTGGGGAAGTGAAGCCAGTCCCGGTGCCGTTGGGGAAGAGAGTAATGGAATCCCCAGAAAGGTACCTGCAAATGACACGCATGACAGACATTTAGCAATGAGAACCTTCCAGCAACCCCTCTCTCAGTTGTACTTTTTGTATTAACAGGTTTGGACTCATTTTGCAGTGCAGGAGTGCAAGATGCAGAATGCTCAGGAGTTTATGGGAATGTTCCTACACTTCTGAAGCCAGGGAGGGAAGAACTGCTCAACCTTACTGAAGTCATTGTGCACCAGCCTGCCCCATAAGAGAGGGTGTGAAAAATGGTGGAATAGTTTAAGAATTCAGGTGCAAACAGACACAGGACCTTGGTTCTCTCCCTGCATGAGGGAATTACTCAGAGCCTACCAGAATGCTTTACAAAGTCCAGATACACACAGGACTATTGATGGAGTACACCTTTTGTTGTGTGCACATGCAAACAACATGCTTAGAAATGTTATGACTGGGAAGCAAGTGGTTATCTACAAGCCTTTTTGTCTTTAGAAACCAGAATCAGCATCTTACCTCTGATGCCAGTCTAGAGAAAAGTATGTTTATGGGTACCTAGATAAAGCTGTAGACTCAAGAACTCTGTTTTAAAACTAACATCCAAGCCTCTTTAATACATTTGCTTTTATTATACTTCTGTGAGGTAACGAAGACTCACTGCCCTCATTTTAGGTAGGAAAGAGAAGCAAAAGGAAGCTAAGTAACCTGTTGAGTCACATAAAACTCCTGTGGTAGAAGACAGACACAAACCTGGGTTTTCCAACCCTAAATTGATGCCTAAAGCATTGCATTTTCCTTTCTCGTATCATAATTAGCCACAAGTATGTATTAGCATAGCCATTCACAGGGAACTGTGCTCCTGTAGCATATACTATAAGAACTGTCTTGCTTTTAGTGAGTAAAAACCAATCTCTATTACAATAATTGGAGAAAATGTCAACTGGTCATTGTATTTCTAGGTCTCTGAATTGTTTTCAATGGGCTCTTTCCAAGTTCTAGAGGGGAGCTGCAGAACAGCACATCCTACTTGAGAGCACATGACCAGAGAGAACAGACAGAACATACCAAGAGTACCAGCAAACTTGAATTTGAAGTGCTACAAACTGCTTTCTATTCCACTGTATGAAAGGACTTTGTATTTTAAAGTCCTCACAGTATTTCACATTCAGTTACTATATGTAAATAAACTATGCAATTGATTTCTGTTGCCCCATTTCCTCACCTACCTTTGCAATGGTTTAAGATTTAAAGATCAACCTAAGCTGAACAATCTGTCAAAACTTACTCCTATTTTTATCCTTCTTTATATTCCACCTTGTGATCATGTACTGATCTTGGTCTGTACATAAGGTTTAGCTGACTACATTGCATCAGAAATGAGGGCTCAGCTTTGCAGTCTCACTTGTGTCCATATACCACCAAAATGAGCATTTGTAGAAGGTTGAAAATATAAGAATTTTGGATTATTTCGCACAATTGAACAAAGTACAGGAAGGGAAGTCTAGAATATGAACAAGATCTTTAGGGATCTCCTGTAAGCTTTTGTTTAGTTGGAAATAGGTAATACACTTGTCAAATAAGTCATGATGAAGTACTAACCAAGTATGAAACATATATAAATTACAATAGATCAGGCTTTGTAGCATACAATCAAGCTGCAGCATTTGGAGAGTTAATCACACTTCTGATGAAAACAGAGACAGATGAGAGCAGCAACGTGGCTTTTCTTCTGTCAGATAAAAGCCAGCAGTAAATCAGAGCGTGAAGGAATACATATATCTCAACCTTGAGCTGTGAGGTGATTTATGCACATGCCATTCGCTCTGAGAGATTAAAGAGGTGATGCAGCAAGATTATGCAGTGCTAGCACGTCCAGAAGAAGCAGTCTAGAGTTAAGATTACAGTTTAAAGTATCTTATGGAACTACTTATCTGCTAGTACGAGGCAGACATCAACAATCCCGACCAGCTTAATCAGGCTGAGCAACATCTGAGCCAACCAGCTTCCTGGTGCTTGCAAGCAGGACATGCCTTTAACAGCAGCAAGGAACTCCTCAGTCTTGCAGCAGAAACTGCCCAACCTCTTCAGGTTCCAGAGGACCTGGGAAGGGTGTCGTGCTTCGCAAACGTGCAGAGGTCTTTAGTGCACAGACATAGACATATTTGCCCCACCACACATACAGGTGTAAACAGCAGAGGTACATCTCAGCTTTGTAAGAGGAAATGAATGGGAAAGGAAATGAGAAGTGCAGCTCAGGATTATGACGTGCATGGTATCAGAAAGAGTGATACCTACCACTCACTGGGGCATGTCTGTGAAGGGCAAAGCAGAGCATGGCCTGTGGACAACACAGCTTTTTTTTCCTATCTTTGCACTCTTTGTGTCTCTGGGCTAAGGGACAAACCTCACACAGCTCCTCGGAAAATACCTTCTCTGGCTCACTGACAGGTTTTCACTTACAGGGCTGGAAGATATTACAGTCATTTATCACTCATAACCACTATCTACTTCCTGGGATTTTAACTGTCTAGGATCAGAGTTCCATGGGCTTTGCTGCTCACCAGCCCCACTTCACAGAGTGCAGCCAGATCCTCTGGGCAGCTGATGGCACCATCCAGAAAAAGCCTCTTTCTAGTGAGCAAAGAACAGCTGAAGAGTTCTAAGCATAACATATTAATGACTTAAGGATTGAGTGCTGACCAGAGAATGGCTTATATATTGATCTACTCTGAACAGAGTACATTCCTGCAACATGTGAAAAGTCCTGTGTACTTTAGTGTCCACCACTGTCATGTCAAGAGGGGTAGATGCTGCTAAGCAGCAGGGTGCTCTCACAGGAATGCATTTCATGCCCAAGAATGGTGAGCTCAACCAAAACTTCTTTGAGAAGCAGATGAAAAAGATGAAGAGATCAAGAGGACCATAAAGCAGGATGCAGCCACATCACACTGGAATGGAGCAGTGCAGCTGTGTCTTTGCTCTTACACTACTGCATTGCTCCAAGCCGTTTGTGCACGTGATGATAATAATGGGTCTGGTAACAGAGGGGGGGAAAAAGCAACAAAAAAAGGAAGGGGTAAAAAAAAAAAAGGCTCTGGAGTCACAGTTTGTGGAAATAGGGCCCGGAAGCCGTTTATTTCAGAACTTGGTATTGTGAACATCAAAACTGGGGTATCTCAGTCAGTGGTTACAATGGTCACAGCGTTACTACAGTTGGGCACAACTCTGCTACACAGATACTTCAAAAATAAATAAATAGAAGGTTAAAGAAGAGTATTACATGGTATGGGACCGTACACTGTCCTGAAGAAAAGCCTCCTCCCAGCAAAGCCTCCCCTCCTCTTGTCCCAATACCTCCCTCTTATCCACAGACACCACATGTGGGTGCCTTCTGAATTCACATTTTAAGCAGAGATGCTGCATTTTCTATGGGATAGAGACATGGAAGAGCCTTTTGGATTCACATTGTAATGAGAGATGCTGAATCTTCTATGGAATAGAGACATGGGAGAGCCTTTTGAATTCACATTGTAATGAGAGATGCTGCATCTTCTATGGGATAGAGACATGGGAGAGCCTTCTGAATTCACATTTTAAGCAGAGATGCTGCATCATCTATGGGATAGAGACATGGGAGACCTTTTGAATTCACAATTTAATGAGAGATGCTGCATTACCCCTGGTATACAAACATGGGAGAACATGGTTCAGGTCAGACTATAGGGCTGTAGCTGGACCCACTCCTACTATGGGATAATTCAGCACATGAAGAAGGTAAGACAGTCACAGCCAGGCAGCTTGCTCAATGTGCTGTATGTGCTCAGGTTCATCTGCCTGGAGGCAGCTAGGGAGCTGTGCGTCAGTCATGGGTTATAATATCTGCTCTGGACTTAAGGTCCCATCATAATTTAGCTATGAGTTACCCATGTATGACTGCACCACTTTCTCCATGCAGCACAGGTGCTGCTGCCCTG
This sequence comes from Loriculus beryllinus, assembly GCA_039877255.1. Lineage (NCBI taxonomy): Eukaryota > Metazoa > Chordata > Aves > Psittaciformes > Psittacidae > Loriculus > Loriculus beryllinus. The sequence continues at coordinate 13,734 of JBCJKH010015541.1, forward strand.
CCTGCGGAAGCAGCTCACTTAGTGCTGGCAGAGATAAGCATATTTGTGTGAGCTGACCTGCAGTCACTTGTCTGGTGTGCTGCATCACATCTGTCAGGGCCATAAGCTGTGCCTCCATATGCTGACATAATCAGGGATGAAGAGCAATATAGTGAATAAAAAACAGGGAGAGGGAAGGATAATGCTAAAAAAGGGGCACAGGTCTCAGACACATTAAGGTGACTTAGCTATAAACTTTAGCTGCCAAGACTAAGAATTCTTTTCTCCTACACACTGTCCTGCTTTGGATACAAAAGGAGGGGTGAATTAGAAATGAAAATGCTCCAGATGCCAGGTCCTGCATTAATACCTTCTAGAGTAGACACAGATGTTTGTCATCAGTTTTGCCTTTGCTGCTAGCTGGTGGCACAAAGATAGAGGGGGGTGTTTGTGTGTATGCACATCCCATGTCTACAACACTCCAGACTTGCTGGCGTGACAAAAGCATTCAGAGATCTCTACCCTGCCTGGGCACTGGATCGCTTTGGTCCCAAAGGAGGCTTTACAGGGGATTACTTCAGGACTGAGTACTGCCCCTTCCATATGAGAGCATCTGCTATGGCTCAGAGCCCCCAAGGTACTCGCAGGTGACAACACACCAGGAATGAACTGGCAGGTTATATGCGACAGCACACAAGTTCAAAAGCATCTCTTTAAAAACCAAAGCAAAGCCAAATACCACAGCTCCCTGCTTTCAGGCGTGGAGTCAATCTCAAGCAATCATTTGGCTATTAATTATATTAATTTTCATAAGAGTATAAATAATTTATCCACAATACATGAATACATACTTTCTGTAGTATCTAAGCATGATTATTAGCTTCACATCATCTCAGCGTACTGGAAAAATAGTCATAAAGGCAAAATAAAACACCACTACACCAGTTTTATAGTCCCATCTTGCCCTCAGCTTTTGACACACCCAAGCTCAGCTCACCAGGGCATGCAAAGCACGGATGCAGGCAAGGAGGAGTTAATACAAAGGAAAGACAGGGATATAAATAGAGAGCATTTAGAGTTGTAAAGGGCCACAAGGGTGTCAGTTTGCATGCAATGATGTCAGTGAGGGCTCCAGGAAGACCAGAAGCTGCAGCAGCAGAGATGCTCGCTTGGTTGCTCTGGGTTCTCCCTCAACCCCTCTGTAGTGTGCAGAGCTGCTCAGAAACTGAAGAGTGCAGCTCAAGTGTCCTGTTTACTGCCACACTCACTGGTGGCACTTGAAGGACAAAAGCACCATACAGGCAGTGCTGTCCCAAGCCCCACAGTGTTTTCAAAGACCATGTCCAGGGAAAGGCACTTAATGAACTCCCATTGGCCCTTTTATATATCCAGCTCTGCTGGGCAGGTTACAAGATGCTTCTGAGTTGGCAGATCACAGCCACAGCCACTCTGGGCTGGAGCACATCTGATCTAGTGATACACAAACCCTCCCCACCTCAGCTCCATTCTGCAGTATCATCCTCTGCTCCAGACACCCAGCCTGTGACCAGTGTGAAAAAGTAGCACCTAAAATTAGAGGCTTTTGGGCTAAAAACCTCTAATCATGTTAAGATGTTTGCATGTTCTGGCCTGCATGGCTGGGAGAATCCTCAGGCAACAAAGCTGTATCTGGTGACCAAAGGTTCTATGTTCCTTTATGGCCTGAAATAAGAGTCCAACTAAGTGAAAACAAGAAGCTCAAAGCACTGAGCTCACAGCATATCGGTTCTGGATGAGTTTCGTATGAGCCACGTTAGGAAGTTGCAAGCTCTTTTTAGCTACTACCCCCTCAGCAGCAGGAAATGTGTACTCATGTGTCATACAAAATAGCACCTCAGCTGCAGGAGGCTGGGAGCACTGTGCTCAGGTGTTGGACTGGCACCAAAATACCTGAGCTGGAAGCATACATTTTCTTCTGCTGGACTCACTGGGGGAAGCAGCCAGGCAGCGCTAGATGACAGAGCTCACCACGGAGTTATTTGCTACCTGAACCTCAAGTGAAAAATGTAGTTAGTAGAGCACCTTCCATACAGACCCTACAGACTGGCATAGGGTTTAGAACAGTCTATTTGGCACTGAAATAGTGCACTGCAGGAACAGTAAAGGCTTGTGGCAGGGGGGTGGAATTGGGTGATCTTTAAGGTCCCTTCCAACCCAAACCATTCTAATATTCTCTGAGCTGCTAATGACTGGCATCATTAAT
>JBCJKH010015544.1:0-10997 GCA_039877255.1 Loriculus beryllinus
ATTCATGGCAGCTCTGCATTACCCAAGCTGCCTGAACTGCAGTTTGTTCTGTTCTGCACTTGAGCCATCTCAGGGACCTGGTCTTCCTGAGGCTGCACCAGCAGACAAGCAGAGAGCTGTATCTCACAGGGAACAGCTAAACAACACCCACTGGCCTAAACACCACAGCTCTGCCACTCTCTGAGGAGGAGCCCTGAAGTACAGCTTCACCTCTTCTGACTTTCTCTGTGGTCCAGTTGCTGAGATATTCTGGCAAGACTTTGCCCATGTTGCCGTTTTCTGGGAACAGTTGAATCACCTCCAGGCCTCTGCTTCGTGCTGAAAGGAATGCAAGAACTTTACAACCTATGGCTAAAGAGCAGCAGTACAGACTTAAGAGCTTGACTTTATGTGAAGAGCTTGACAGAAGTTTCTGAAACGGTGAGTTCTGGCTTCCAGATTTCCCACAGCAGTCACAAAGTGACTGACCACTGTTTCCCATACACCTGCAAACTCCAGGGTAACAGAGAGCAGACTTCTAAGTCAAATGCATATTGTGCTGGAAAAAACTTCCCTTATCAGAAAATTGCCATAAAGACACTACTCAAAGCTGCACACGCTTGACAGTGAGAATCCACTTGCTCATGGCCTCTCTGAAATACCAGTTTTAAGGTGGCTTTTAGCATTGAGAGAACAAATATAAGTTTTTACAGGGTGGAATGACTTTGCAGCATGTGCAGAGCTTATAGGGAGCCCAGCTGACAAACCCCTTTGTGGCCAGGGGCTGCTTGACAGCTAATGGGAGAGAAAATGGAAAACTAGGTCAGGCCATACAGCCAACACCACGCATGTGCAACAGGGTTGTTTCAAGCAGACCACGAGTCTGTGCAAAAAACCAACAGTTGAAGAATGAAGGAGTTTACAATGTTAAGCTGCTTACATGCAGTGTCTGTCACTTCTGTCAAAGTGCCAGCTGAAGCCACACTGCCCGCAGCAGCACACTTACCTCTTCTTCCCAGTGCACAGGCCAGCTCACTACCAAGAAAGCCACCACCAATGATTGTGATGGACTTGACCTCTCTTGAAATCTTTTCCAGCTTTTTGTAGTCCTCAATCTGAAAGAAGACATTTCAAATGTCCTCAAACAGGAATGGCAGCAGAAGATATTTTTCTCCAATTTCTCCTTCTGTAGTAAGAGCAACTCTCTCCCCATATTAGAAAGGGAGACGTGCTTCTCCTTCATCCTCTTTGTTTACTGCACATAAAAAAACCTCTCTGGCTTCCTAATGTTTGTGCTACCTTTTCCCTGTTGAAGTAATCTCAGATTCCTGCATTTTCCCCTAACTTCCAACAGCAATTACAATTAAATTTCTAGATGCAAATGTACTACAGCACAAACAGTACTACAAGGATGACACAGCTCACATCATACGTCTTTCCTTTCCCATGCTGAGCAGATCAAACCTTAGGGTACGTCCAGCAAAGAGGGGAAAGTTCCCAGATGGCCTCTTATTCCCGATTCATTCCCTGAACTAGACCAAGGAGAAGGCTGCATACCTGTCCCAGGTACCATGTCTTCAAGAAAAGCAGAGTTTGTCAGCAAAAACCAACTCTACAGCAAAAACCAGGAGACCACTAAATTCCATGTATTTTATTCACTTTGTCTCAGGGCACGGGATGAAGGTGAAGAAATACCACAAAGCAGGCAGGGGTATTGGTTTATCAGCTCATCAGAAAAACATCTAACTCAGTTCAAGAGCTAAGACAGATGCTCAACTTCACACTTAGCTCAACTGCAGAGCATGAGAGCAGCCTCTGTCATGTTTCAGGCCAAAAGCCAACCTCTTGCCTCCTTGCTGCAGAATCGTGGCATGCACTTATTCCCGAAGGGTGGCAGGCTGAGCACTGAGCCAGCTTGCCATGTCTCCCCACAGGCCTGAAGGCACTCACTGCTCACAGGCCAGGCTGCCCTGCAGAGCACACATCGCTCATGGTTTTAAAAGGCCTGGAAGGTGCAAAGTCATACAGGAGGGAAACTAAAAAACCACAAACCAAAACCCAGCCACCAGACAAAAGAAACCAAACCAATCACATCACTGCAGCTCTCAGGCCTGAGGCAAGCAGGGGAGTGCTCAGGTAGACTCTACCCGTTTACCTGCCTTGGGAAAAGAAATAAATAGCAAACAGACCCCTGGTTACTAGCCCAGGGAAGCAGCAGCCAAGGCACAGCTGTCCTGGACCCCGAGCAGGAGCATCCATGGCTCTGTTGTTTCAATCTCACCCCAGGACAACAGCTGCTGGACATTACCTTTCGGAACAGCGTCAGCCTTTGCTGTACATCTTTTCCTGCTCTTTCAATGGCAGGAAGATTCCTTGGGGAACCACCTGAGGACAAGGAGAAAGAGACTAATGACACCATGGCCATGTCACTGGATATCCACACAATGCAAAGCTATCTTAAATCATGATGGTGCTTTCCAAACTGTTGCAACACGCTCTGTTCCCTGTTGCCATCTGGGTTTTTAACATGAAAGACCTTTTGTGTGAGCAGTAGGTGACCCAGCAGCCACCCACAGAAAAAGATGGGATGCTGTACACCTTGCTCCGCTAACTGGAGACAGCCAGTGCCACTTGAACCACACAGGACCATAGGCAGGACTTGAAGCTGGCCTGTACAGGAGTTCCTTTACTGAGCTGCTATGGAAGTCACCTTTTCCTCCTTTCCTGCTGCTTTCTACAGGGCAAAGCTTTGAACATCCCAGAGAAGCTGGCTTTTGTGAGGCAGGTGAAAAACCCAAAGCATGGTTGTCTATGACTGTCCATGACTGCTCTGCCAAGCGTTTGACATACTGCAGAAATTTCCTTATCAGATAAATGCCATTGAAATAAAAAGCCTGGCACAAGACAAAGAACAAAAAGTGAAAAACCCCAACAACTTACCAGTAGCAATTAGACATTTGTCATAGGATATCTGGGTACCATCACTGAGTTTCACTGTGTTGCCTCTAACATCCATATGTACAACCTGCAAAATTAAACACCCGTGCACTGTAAGGAGTTAAACTGCACAGACTATTGATTAGAAAAGCAAACTTGGAAGTTACATTCTCACACCTTTAGGTTTAGGGCAGGGGGGAGGAGGGAAGGGAGAAGACCAGAAGTAGGAATTCTTTGACAGCCATCAGAGATCAAGCTGATCTTCCCAGGCTCTAAGAAATGGACTTGGACACCTGAGGTAACAGTAACAGGACCCACTGAAGTATTATTTTAGCAAGATCTAAAAAACTGAGGGCACAAATACATTAGAAGCCTCACCATAAACCCTTCCACCTTCTTACTGCTTTTGCACAATGTCCTTGCCGACATTATAACCCACTGCTTTGATCACTCTGCTCTCCTTGCCTCACTCCTAACTGATACATAGCCTAGCTCATATTTTGTCACACCCTGCTCTAGGCTCTACATATTGTCCCATGCTCAAACCTTAGACTTATCCTTCCCTCTACTTCATCTTCCCTCAGCCCACTACTCCTCCTCATAGCTTATCCTGCTTTCAAAACACATCCTCAAGATTAATCAGTCCCTGCTTCATCACGTACACTTCCCTCAAACTTGTACATGTTCTCCTCTTCAGCCAGCCCTCCACACCACCACCTGCACTTGTTAAGCTTCAAGCAGAGGCTCTGCTTGGGAAGAGCTGCATGATGCTGGAACAGCAGCTCGTGTTGTACCCACCTTCTTGCCACAGAGAACTGCTACTCCACCATTTTCTACATAAGGCAGGTCACGGACAGGCACATAGAATGACGGAGGCTGGAAATAGATACTGAAACAAGCTCCGTTATCAAATGGGTTCTGCTTTGTGATACCAGCAATTACCAATAACACCAACACACCTCTGAGCCTCTATAATAAGCACCACATACCTCCTCTCCTTGCCATTCCACTGTCTGAATCGCAGAGTCTCTGTCACATTTGGATCATCTGAAAACCACAGTTCTTTGGAGAGAGGAGGGCGCATATAGGGCAGGGCAGGATCTTCAGACACAATCAGCACCTTTAATTGGTCATTAAACACAACAGCTGTATAGATGTCAGGCAAATGGCAAAACACACAACAGAAGCTCTGAAGCAAGCACAGTGTTCAGTCATCCACACAAGTCTGCTCTGGGCATCTCTTACCCGGGCACCAGGGTCACGAGCCCGAATGGATCTGGCAGCAGCAAAAGCAGCAGTTCCTCCACCAATCAGCAGGAAAGGAACGTGAGATGGGACCTCAGGCTGAGCCCCAGGAGCTGCAGGTGACAGATTGGACAGCTTACTGCAAGTTCAGCAGGGAAAACGGCCCAGCCAGCCCAGCCCTAAAGAACAATATGCTACCAGATGCCTCTCCCATACGGCCTTCCTTTGGCAAGCTGCCCCTCAAATACCCCTCACCCCAAATACTTCCCAAGAACTATGCTGCTGCTTCAAAGCTGGCTCTCTGCACAAATCAAAATGTCAGCTTTCAACAAACTACCTTTTCTAAGCCAGATCTGCAGAGCTCAGCTCAACGGCAGTCGCAGAGTTTTGGAACAGTCCTGAAGCACAGCTTTCATCGCAGGGCTTTAGCTCCTCTCTTACAGATCTACTTTTCTCTGGTTTAGGATGTTGAGAACAAGAATGATCTATGTAAGAGCTTGAAACATCACTATTTGGAGGGCCTGTTAACAGGTTTGAAGCCTCACTGTGAACCTGTGCTACTTGTTCAGCAGATTCTCTGAGAGCTTCCTGTTACAAATGGGTCAGTTTAAGAATGTTGCTTACATGTACAGAGCTGGGAGAAGTGGTTGCAAAGTCAAAGACCCACAAAGTCTTTGTGAATTGCCAGCATTCATACATAATTTCAGAAGCCTCATGTAAGATCAAGACATTCTCTGCACAGTAGATCCAGGAAAGCAGAAACATGCTTGACCTCTACTCTGGCCAAACAATGTGCTAGAGAGCCAATGGTACATGGTGCCTTGCTGAGCTAGCAAGAGGGAGAAAGCTCAAAAATGAGGCAAAACACCAGGAGGAGATATGGCCTGGGTGTTATTCAGACCAGAAAACAATTTTTGAAGTTCTTTGGAAAACAGGAGCCGAAAAGTGTCTGATCCAGCTGCGTCTTAACCACAAACCAACTGTGAGCAAGAACAAAACTCTGCACTGGCCATTCAGAGAACAGTTTTTAAGAAAGAAAAGTTCCCTAAAACACCACGTAAATTCTGAAAGGAGACCAGGTTTTGAGTTCCTACCAGGATGTGTTTCCTCCCACATGCAGGTCCTGTCTCTAAGCAACACACAGTTAAACCGTATGCAGGAATAAAAGTTAAATATTACCATCAAGACTCACCTGCTCTGCCCTGAGCAGCAGCATCTGTATCTGAAAGAGAAGACAGCAGCTGAATTCAGCAAAGCACAGGGACACTGCATGGAAGAAGCTGCAGGTCAGGGCTGACCCAAGGAGGCTACAGGATTCACCAGCTCTCCACTACAAACGGACAGAGCCATAGACTTACCAAGACCTCTGCTTCAGCATTTAGGCTCTATCTGTCCCCCAGCCTCAACCCTAATAAAAATGTTCCATCCTTCAAACCAAAGCAATCAGTTTTCTGTCCTCTCTGCAGGATATTCTGTGTGGGTTTCCTAGTAAAGTGACATACCAGCTCTCTGCTCTAAAGCCACTGTTATTACTAAATATACAATCCTCTGGCTCAATGGTTCAGACAGATCTCATAAATTAAGAGAGAACTTCCATGAGCAACCTGCGCTCCACATAAAGCCTGCAAAGCATCAAGAGCCTCACTAATTGCCCCAATTCCTCCCTCTCCATGCAGCCCAAGCAGGCTGCTTCTCACATGCCCAGTCCACTTTACATGGGACAGGAATGTAGCACAGCACAGAGGACTTTGCGCTGGCAGACCACATTATCCCTGTGAAATCACAGTGTCTTTGCCAGGCTGCGTAAGGGTAGAAGCCAAAAGCAGGGATAACTCTTTCCTCCTTTTATAACAGAAGGCACAAACAGCAGGAAGGAGCCCTGAGAGACAACCTACTTTAACCTCATGACTAACTGTAAAGAAAAGCCTTGTTCTGGGCCATGGACAGCTAGCACCACCTTCTATGCTGGGAAAACACGGGAATCACAAACAGCAGTGTACACTGAGAATGACAATGCTGTGAAGGGCATAAGCATCCAGCTTACATTAATCTGTATTTTCAGAAGGGATCTGCTCCATTTGTTTTAGAGGTCTCAAGTTAGCAGCTTATGACAAACAGACCCAAACCCAGAACCATCAGGCTCATACCCACCAGGAGAAGACGATTCCTTTTCCTGAGACCGTGTAGTTATTGTTGTCACCCGGCTGGTGAATCGCTCTTTGTTTTCTCGCAATGTTTTATATACCTGGAGACAGACAAGGAGATATTTACCTTATGCACCTTACAGCAACAAAGCACCATGCTGCTTCTGCCACTCTCCCCCCCGGGCTTTTGTCCATCTGCTTGCTCAGAAAAGGCATCTGCTGTCTATTAAAGCACATGGACCAAAATATACCTCACTGAAAGGAGTGCCCATAAAGGTTCGTGTGTATAGCTGTGAGAGGAATGTGCTCAGCAGACAATTTGCTCTACGTATAGTGTGATGAATCCCGATTGTATGGTTGTTTCCCATAAGCAATCGACCTTGCTGCACGCCTGTTTCAAAAGGGACCAGATACCACAATGCCAACACAGTCAAACCAACTCCAAGGCTGTTTGCAAGCCAGGCCATGGCACAACAGGAAAACAAATTCAAGGCAAAAAGCAGCCCCCAGCTTCAAAAGCAGATGGGCAGAACAAGCAAATGACCTCACTGACTTTCTTTAGGCCAGATGTTACAGCAGTAACATCATCAAGGTTGGCAGTACCCTTCAGACACAGAGCGTGGCTGCTCTAGGCAACAGCCTCTGGACGGAAACGCTTCCCAGACCTGCTGCCTGTGTGTCTGCTGAACCAGGACAGTGTGAGCATCACCTGCATGCCTGGGGACACAGTTTAGTGGCACAGACAAGGAAGGAATGTACTTTTTTTGCTGACTTCAAAAAACACTGTTAATCTAGAAAAGCAAAGGACAATGAGATTGCTGGAAGCAGGTCAAAGCGTATTTGCCCCCACAGTTAACAAATTAGAAGGAAGCAAACAATTTTAAGGCAAAACCTAGCCTTGCTAATATTGCATACATGCAGGATGTTAACTTTCATTTTACAGTGTTCATAAAAGAGAAAAATACCTTCTCAAGACAGTCTGAAACACAACCACCTATCCACTTCCTGTATTCTGAACTGTGACAGAACATCAAAACTGGGACATTTCCAGCAGCAATAAAAACCTCCTCTAAATGTGAAGGCACAACTAACTGGTAATGCTGCAGCTGATGCCATCGACTTAGTGCTTGCTAAGCCAGGGTCCTGACATCCAAACTGCATTTGAGCAAAAGTTAATTCCTTCAGGGAACTGAAATGTTTGACTCCCCAGACATTTTGCATCTTACCCACCTCCACAATTAGGTGTTCTATACCAGACCAAAGAGTCTCAAACAGGATGAGGAATCTAATGCCAGTCACGGAAAAGATCACAGGCAGACAAAAGCATATCCAGGGAATGGAAACATGGTCAAAAACATCAGAAAACATGAACTCAGTGTTGGGAGAATCAAGATATTTTAAAGCCTTTTGCGTAAGCAGATGAAATTCAACATTAAGAAAACTACCTCTGCCTCTGCAAGCAGAACCATGAAGTTCTAAGCAAGGTGAAGGGCAGCACACAGCAAATGAAGTCTAATCCCTCTGAAAAACCTGAGTATTGTACCCATGCAAAATGTCACATTAGGTCTTCAGGATACCTGTTTCCAAAGGGACAACGCCAAGCTCCTTCTAGCCATAAACACAGCTACGTGCTATAACGGAGCAATAGTTCTGTGCTCTGAAGATAATCGCCCAGTGGGACAAGTTTTGTTTCCTTTCCTCCAGCATGCTCATATTTAGGTGACTGTTTCCTTTTTCGTAGGCCAACATTACTGGTACCAGAATAGATGTGTTAATTTGTGCCTGACAGTTACAAATCAAAGGCAGCAGGTCTGGGGTTTAGATTTATTCGATAGGGAAAAGTTAATTCTAAGGCAATTTCTCCTACTAAGAACTATAATTTTGAGACTATCAAGTTTGTAAATTTAAGTTACTTGACAATGTCCCTTGAAATTAAGTATCTGAAGCCACGGAGCACATAGTAAAAGGTTAGGTTGGAATGCCACATAGAAAGGTGCCCTCCCTCCATCCCCCCTCTCACCCCATTAAACCACATTTATTTCAATGTCTTACATAAGCTCCTGTCCCAGTGACTGTTCCTCCTACAATTAAGTATAACAAAAGGTTGCTGCCAGCTTTGCCAGGAACACCTGAAGACATCAGTGATCTAGAAGGGCATCTTAGATGGTGACATTGCAAAACTGTAGGCGAAGACAGGCAACAAGAGAGAAGAGAGGGAAAGAGCTGAGTATTAAGGACTCTTGATTAAACAGAACTTGGGAAGAGCAGAATGTGGTTTGTAATTTCAGTTATCTCATTTGTCAAACAGGGCAGCAAGGCACAGCAAGGAAGACTGAGAAGGAACAGGAAAAGACCTTTCCTGCGTGCAGTGCTATGAATTGTTTTATTTCCCAGGAGCCTTCTGCATGTGAAGAGTTTCATTAGAAGAAACGAGGACTCGGGACTTTTACCAAATATGATCCTCTACAAGAAGGAATTTTGAAACAAAGATTTGTATGACATGAACTTTGGACTATCCACCTCTTGGTAAGGCTGCTAAGCTTTGGCTGCCTGGGAATGTGGTTTACTCTCCAAGAAAAGTTTTACCCTTCTGAATCTTTTGATCAGGACACAAGTGTGTGGCCACCAGTTTCGGGTTGATTTGGTGCACTTTCACAAACTAAACGCTGATGTTCTGAATTGAGATTTCGCAAAGAATTCTTTACTTTGGTATTAAAAACATCTACCATCCAACTCTCCCTGAACTACATGCTAAGAGCACGTACAACAGGGAGAGCTTTGGTTTGTCATAGTATGCTTAAAAAAAAGAGTGCCTTCATAGCAAAGAAACCTAAAAGGTAACTGAAATTACAGTTAAAAACCAATTCTCAGCAGAAGTTAATCTCCAGCCAGCTTAGTTAGTTCCCCTTGATGTTTTCGGAAGGAAGATATAGCAGCAGAGATAAAAAGCTAAGTAAAGGTATCTCAAATAGAGCAAACGGTTGACAGGAGAGACGTATGGCTGCTTCTTTCCATGAACTACCTTTCTACTTACATAGGCACCCGCTCCTAATGTTGACAAGCCCACAATAAGGGCCAAACCCGAACTAGCGCCGCTGCCCCCGGGCGCGCTGGAGCCAGCCCCATGCACGCTCCGCTGCCGCTCCACCGGAGTGCTCCAGTGCTGCAGCAACTTGCCTGAGGAACACAGTTCATTAGAGAAAAACACAAACAGACCATCAATACAAGGGCATGGGTTGAAACTGAGAGACCAAGTCATTTCTGAAACCAAAGCAAACAAGCTGCTGCTTTAAAAAGCCCAGCACCACATCTGAGTGACTGCACTCAGTTATTCGCTGCCACAACAAATGGCTCCAGGCAGCTGTGGATGCCAAAACCACCTGCAAGATCAAAGAGTCACTGAGCAAATTAATAGCAGGAACATCTACTAGGAAGCTAGAAGGAGTATCTCCAGCTGAAGAAGCCTTCAGGCTACGCATTACTGGGAGAAGACATCAGAGATACCCAGGTACTGCACGTTTGCTGCTCTCGCATGCTTCTCCAGGCCCCAGACTCAAGATGCACTTGGCATCATACAGAACCATAGAATGGTTCGTGTTGGAAACGGCCTTAAGACCACCCAGTTCCAACCGCCTGCCGTAGGCAGGGGTGCCTCACACCAGACCATGTTGCCCAAGCCCTGTCCAACCTGGCCTTGAACACTGCCAGGGATGGGGCAGCCACAGCTTCTCTGGGCACCCTGTGCCAGCGCCTCAGCACCCTCTCAGGGAAGAGTTTCCACCCTGTATCTCACCTGAACTTCCCCTGTTTAAGTTTGCTCCACCACATGCAAGCAGAGACGAACATAACCTTGCCAGCACAAGCCGTAGCTACAGTTATCCCAGCAAAAAAATCCCTGTGCCAGCACACCTCATTCCCCTGAGATGAACCTCCAGCAGAGAGGGGCTTCTGCTGAGAAAAGGGCCTTCCAAACGAAAAGGAGCAAGGCTTGCGCGGCCAGGTGAAGGCAGCCAGCAGCACTCAAGCCACAGAGTTCCCCTGCATAGCTCTGACTTTGGATTTCACTGTAACTCGGTCACAGACTCGCCTGTCTCAATGAGGTCTTTAAGCGGAGCCATCACGGGGGTTGCTGGGAGCAGTGTGCTGCAGAGCAGCTGAAGCCGGCCTAAGCGGCCGGGCTCTTCCGCAGGACGTGTGTCTGCCTCATGCAGAAGACACTTTCCCCCTGCTCTGCCGCCAGCCCCTCGCCCAAACGCGCAGCTCCGCGCTGGAACCCCGCAGCGAAACCGCAGGCGCTCGAACAGCTCCACCGGGCTCAGGGTTTCCCCTCCCACTCCTGGAGCACCCGCGCCGCACCAGCCGCTGCCGCAACCGAAGCGGAGCGAGGCCCCGCCGCCAACGGCGCCGGTGAGGAACCCGCTCCGCATCAGCGGTGCCCCGGTAACGGGCGCTCAGAGGTCCCCGGGAGAGCTGCGGCCCTGGAAACCGCGGTTGTACGGCGTGCTGCCCGCGGGCAGAGCGGGAGGGAGCTGGGTGCCGAGCGGGCAGAGCCGCCGCGAGAACGGAAGCCCCGACCCGCGTGGAGGAGGAGGAGGAGGAGGAGGAGGAGGCCAGCGGCAGGGCCTCCCGCCTGCGCCGCTCACGGAACCCCCCGAGGGCCGCCCCCCGGTCCCGGCCCCCCCCAACCCCTCC
>JBCJKH010015546.1:0-11200 GCA_039877255.1 Loriculus beryllinus
CACAAGCCCAGGGCTCTTGGTAGCGATGGACTTCACCCAGCACTTACTGTGGTGCCTGTATAAATGGAGCAAAAGGGGATAGTGTCTTTCTGTGGTGCTCTCAGCACCTTTGCTCCCACAAGAAAGAGGGACAGGCATCCAGAGCTTGCAATGGACTTCCAAATCCATGATTTCTGTTGTTCCTCAGCTATGTGCGTTGTCTATGGACCTCACTTGTCTCACTCTCTTTTACTTCTAGTCCACAAAAGCTTACCACTCTTAACTCTCATTTGACTGTTGTATATCCACAGCATCTTCCAGCCAAACTATATTCTCTAAAGGACACCCGGGCTGTTGCATGCAATGTGTCAGCATTGCGCACAGCCTGGGTTTGCTTCTGGACTGAATCAAGTGGGGCAAGCTGAGCAGTCCTCTGTGTATCTCGTTTCTTTAATCAGCTGTAGCATAGGCTGCACATGAGACTTGGTGCTGTGGGCAGAGAAAGGTCTCCTACATTGCAGCCAAATCCTTACCTCGGATCTCACCCTAGCCTTTTTCTCTGCCACAAAATCCCTTTGTTATGGTGGAAAGCCACAGGAACGAGGCTTATCAGAGATGGCAATTTGCATGTTGCAGTGTCCAGCTTGAAACCTTGAGATTGGGTTTGCAGGAGCACTTGGCATGCACAGTTGCATCTGAAATCAATAGAAGCTATTTTCTGAGTGTTGGAAGTGCTGTAGAAAATATGATGTACTGTGAAATGCTAAGTCCTAGGTATTTCAAACCTTCCACCCTGAATTAGTGGGTAGTTTGGACCATATGCTCAGTCTGTCTTGGTTCTCTATGTGTAACCATCTCCACTGATAATTCATCTCACCAGAAGCACCGTGATAATAAGTTAAATATTTGTGAAACACTGATCCAGCACACTGCAGCACGGTGCAGGAAGGCATGAATAATTCTGCTTTCAGAGCAGGATGGGAACCGTGCGCTCTAAATGAGATAGTCATGCATTGATGATGAGGACAAGCAGGATTTTGAGGAGCAATTAGGGAGGGAGGGGTCAAGTAGAAAAAAAAGCAGTAGTATAGTGAGATAATTAAAGATATTTCATAATCCACATGCCCATAGGCAGAGGTAGCAATTGCTCAGACAACCGTGTAAAATTAAGCACTCATTTAGGATATCTTACATAATACACTTCAATTGTTTTGGTATTTGCAGAATTGAGGTCTAAGTGCATCTCCTCGGTCTAAGATAATAAGATTACATCATATTGATTTTGATAGTTGATGTCAGATGAAATTCTGACACTTGTATTTTGAAAGCATCAAGGCACAGGTTCTGCCTCTGCCAGCCAATGCTAGATAGCCTTTTGCAACTACTACTTCATACATAGTTTAATGATGTGGAAATGGGGAAACCCCTAAAGCACACATAAAACCCACATCAAAACTCTGTGGAAGGGTGTTCCTGTATTACAGAAATGCTGTTTGCCTATAGATAATTTTAATTCATTATTCACCTCCTTTTGTTCTCCTCATACAACTTGGGCTTTCATTAAATGTATTTGAAAAAAAGTTAAAAAAAGGAAAGGTAAGTAGAGAAATAATAAAAAGGAGCACCTTGCACATGTCTTTACTGAGATACAGTGAGGCTGAGTAGCTTTCCTACCCAGCCAGTTTCTGGTGGGCTTGTTTGAGAACACGATAAAATAGGACACATGTAAGAGACTCTACCAAATAAACATTTTCAGCTCAGTTTTCATGAGCATAAAGTAATTATCAGCTGAAGGTCTGTCTCCACCAAGATATTTATTCCAGCTAGTAAAGGAGGATATAAGTCTGGTAAGGCTGATGAGTCTGCTGATTTCCATTCTCGTATCAGCTCTTGCCCCAAATAGTGGCACGCTGCAGAAATGTTATTTAACAAAATAGCAATAATGTTGTCCAATATCTGCTCCAAATACACAAAATGCAAATTATTTTGAAAGAGATGAATACTGTGTTGAGAAGCACCATTCAATTAAATAATCGCTTGGGAGCATCTTTTCTTATTAAAATGAAGCAATTGTAAATAGCAGAATGATATTTAAATTAAATGGTATGTAAGGAAAGTAAGAAATATTTGCAAGAAACATTTGTAATTGCATTATCTCAGTAGAAAATTTATAAATTATAATGAATAATACAAATGTATCCTGTTATAAAATGGAAATGTTTGATCAAGAGGCTGAATGAGTAAGTATTGCATTCTTCTTATTGAGGAAGTTTCTCCCGACTGTATGCAATATTCATAAAATGCGTTACAAGTTTATAAATAGAAAAAATGTTTGTAAAAATGCAAATTTAGCATGGAAGGTATATTTTAAATATTTTATGAAACAATTATGCTGTATTAACAGTATGTTCTTTATTTCTCAGATTAAAAATTCACAGGGATTTTTATCACTCCCATCTTTATTTGACATGGCTTTTATTGGGTTATTCTCTATACATTTTCAGAAACAGCTGAAGAATACGAATAATCTACATATAGAGTCATAGAAGTATATCTTAGTTACTACTTCAAACGTATTATACACATACACATAACATCTCAATATTTATTACCCAAATAGTCTTCACACTCTATGGCTGTGTAACTGGGAATATAGCATGTAAACTAGCTGCTGCTCACATATACCTGTGATGAAAATGGCTGGCTACGTGAAGGGAGAAGAGGTGAGAAATGGCCAGCAGGTGAGGAGCAGCAGTGGTTGCCAAGGCTGGAGGACACCAGCTCTGTTCATTGCATTACCTCCCAACACTTGCCAGCACCCAAGTCCAGGCTGTCAGGTGAAATTAGGCAGTACTGCATCTAGGCAACATAGAAATATCTTTCCATCTCCTCCCACCAAGCACATTTCCTGGTAGAGCAACCTTTCGCTGTTGAGAGGCAGGTCCTGCAGCACAAGGATTTACCTTGCCAGAGCAGGTTGATTGATGATTAAATCAAACTATGTCATTCTTAATACTGCTATAATTTAAAACGTAGGACTGACTTTTTCTGGACCTGTATGAAACTCAGTGACACTTGACATGCCCTCTAGCATAAAATCCCACAAATTAGTTGCCTGCAATGAAGTGATCCACTGGGACATGCTGAAAACCTTCTTTTCTCTTTTCTACTCTTGCTCTTTTTCATTTGGGGGAGTTTTTTGGCTATTTACATTTTCATCTGTGTGAGTATTCCCTGCAGAAAATGTGGGCTCTGTTACAAGAAGGGTGCATGCCTGGTGAGAAGGCCAGCAAACTCAATCCCTGCACAGCCTGGGAAGAGGGTTGGAGAGGACTGCACTTTCTCGTGGGGCCATAGACCACTGCAGTAGTGGCTGTGGGAAGCCAGAGACCTCTAGACCCACGAGACAACACAGGGAAGCTCTGGAGGGATGCTGCACTTTGCCTGCAGGCAAGAGCAAGTGGAACAAGGTTGTTTCTCTATCCAGGCTGCCTGAGTTAGGGCTGGTCTGAGCTGTGTATTTGAGGGACATGGTTCTACAAAGCCACCTCTGCTGTGCTTTGCCAAGACACTGTGAACAGTCAAATTAAAACTAACAGGAGGCACAGCTAGGCTCAAAACCAGCCCTACCATAGGCCTCCCATGTGCCCTTAAGGCAGTTAACCAAGCTTTGCTTGTGCATTGGTTCAGTTAAAGATTCGACAGCAAATATGTATTCTGTATATATATATTTATATATATGTAGTAAAGGACATTTGCCACCAAGTACTGCACCAGCTTAACCAGCTACCCAGATTTAAGATGAGCCATCATATAGCAGCCCATGCAGCAGCAAGGAGGCACAGTCATGGAACAGAAAAGGAATGGTCACAACCTCCTCGCCATTCACAGCCTGGAGAATGGAAAGCTGTACTGACTGCTAATGGCTGCTGAGCATCTTTTTTAACTTGTGGAAGCTACTCTGCCCCTTAGGTTACAAACCCAGCCAAGGGAAAATATCAATACCAACAGTATCTTTGCGACTTTTCCGCCAGTATCTAAGTGATGCCATCGGAGAAGTTAGAAACTCAGAACTGCAAGGACGTCTTGCAAGGGAGCTTGTAGAGAAGGATTTAATACATCAGCCAGGATAAGCACTACTGGGGACCTTGATGTGGGACTTAACCTAAATGTTGTGAGAACATCCCGTGCAATGGAAACAGGAACTTGGTGTTTGAAGGTCAAGTTCACTGACAACTTCACAAAGATGTTTCTACATTTCTTTTTGCCCAAGATAGCAACATTATACTTTTGAGGAAACAGTTTTGGAAAATGGCTCTCTGGAGCACTACTATGCTTCTCTGTGCTTTGGCGTGTAGCAAGGCAGAGCTCACATCTCATTTCAGGCAGTGTTTTTCTCATAAGAGAACTGATCCCAGATCAGCTCTGAAGACAGCAAAATGCTACCCGCAGCCATTTATTATTTTCAGCCACGAAAGAAAAAAACAATTGATAAACTGAGTGGTTTAATTGGTGTAAGGCCCATTGCTCAAGCAGCAGGCTTCATCATGCGATCAATTTAAAGACAAAGAAAGAAAATCCTACCAAAGCAGAGCCTAACCTGGGTACTGATAGAGCACTGTCAGCATCTGCAGTAAATGACTCAGAGTCTGACAACTGAATTTATTAGAAAGAAGGATCTGGGTTCTGATGGATTCAGTCTTGCTGAAAAATTAATGGATTTATGGGTCTCCTTCAAGATTTTTGAAACATTGATACCTTTTTTATTTCTATTACCTTGATTTAGATGATTATATGTGATCTTACATGTGAACCATACATAAATATTGACCTTGTCACGTATCTGCTCCCTTCACTGGTGAAACAACCCTGGCAGCTCCTGTGCTCTGCATCTTCTGGTGGACACAGAGAGAGTGTGTAGCTGTTATAACTACATTTTTGCTCCATTCATACAATTACTTTAAGAATATCTTTATAGAATAATTATCTGAACGTAGTGTAACTTGATGGAGGAGTGCTTTCTAAAATGAGATGTGTTGAGGATGATATGTCACTTATGCTAATCTGTTGAAAACTAGGAAAGTGTGAAATGTGCTGTAGGAAAAAATTATCTCTTCTGAATATTACAGGCCAGGAAAAAAAATCTGTTTATTACATAAAATAAAATGTACTTATAACAAATCAATAACTTATTCTCACTCATTTATGACTAAGTTAATGTGCTACTAATTGTGCATTTTTGAATATTATTTGAGAGGGTGGGAGGATGAACTATATCTAGCACTGCAGCCGCTTAACTGTAACAATCACATTTTCTTTTTAATAGAGTAAGTTAATTTTTAAAGTGATCTACAGAGGAACAGATGGGGGAACAAATTCTCTATGCGCATCTCCTGCTACACTGATACTCAGAGCTCAGAGTGGTGCCTACTGCCAGGCGCATCTACCTTGCAGTCCGTCTTTCCCTTGCTCTCCTGTTACCTTACGTCTGGTGACCAGAAATGGAAAAGCAGCTTCTGAAGGGAAAAATTCATCTGGCATTTGAGCTAGCTTTGAGTTGCAATCTGTCTGCTACCTAAACAAACTCCTTGCAGGGCTTCAGCATCCCGCAGTGGTGTCCCTTCTTATGGGTTTGTCTGTACGTCTGTAAGCACAATATGCCTCCAGCAGCATAGGGGAAACGTGGGTGCAAAGAGGAAGCTGGGAGAGGAGTCCCTGGCCTGCTGATCACAGTGAAAAAACACTAGAACAATTAACTGCTGCTTCATCCTCCATTTTGTTTCCCTGCTGGCATGTGAACTCTCCCGAGACAGGAAGCAAAAATCCCACTGGCTTTGGTTAAACTGTGATTTCACTTTGGATTGCATCATCCTCTTATTTTCTCATTAATTATTGCTCCGCTGCTTTATCTGTGAAAGAAAAGAGCAGGAACACATCAATCATAAAGCAGACTTGAGCTGTGGCTTTTCCATGTGCTGCAAATTCTGGAAGGAGGTCTCAAAGAAAGGGGACTTGTAGGCTGGAGGCTGCTCCACCAGGTGGTCTGAGAGGCTCCTGGTGCTCCTTGCGGTGTCCTGTCCTCCTCTTCTGCCCATGCATGCACACTGCCACCAACAAAGTAGCTGGGTGCTAGATTCCAATACGTTTAGTCCAGATTTTTAAACTAGGTTTACTGGTTTTTTTCAGGTTACTAGTGAGAGTATAATGTCAGTTCATGCAGCTGATTCAGAGTTGCTGTGGGGAATAAACCCACCACCGCAGGAGGAACTGTCTTGGGTGTCTGAAGCTCCTTTAAGGTGCCGGAGCTGCACTAGAAATTAAAGAAGAGTTCTGTAACACACAACTAGAAAAGGTAATTACAGCAGAGCAAATAGAACAGAAAACTGAAAAAAAACCCTCACCTTGACATATATTGTTATTTAAAAAATTGCCTGTGTTGCTAGAACTTCTGGACATCAGCACTGCCTTCCTAGAGTATGCAGAAACTGAACACAGATGAAGAAAGTAAATGCGCCTTAGCCCCTAGTTCATGATGGTGGGAAGCATTTTTAACCCTTCTATTCAAGTGATTTACATAATAGATACAGCTGAATTTAGACATGTAAGAGATGGGAAAAATTTAGACATGTAAAAGGGGGAAAAAAAATTCCAACCTTATTAAAGGCTGATGCCTTTTCATTTTCAAAAAATGAAATAATCATCTATTTTATTTATTACTAACAACATTAGTAATAATTTATTGCTAATGACAGCAATGTTTTGTTTATCTGACAAATTTGGTTCCAGACCTCCAAAATAAGCATTGAGGTGCCCCAGAGCCATGCCATGCTAGCGTTGTATCTACCTGAGCTCAGTGCCAGGAGCAGTGCCAGGAGCCAGTTTGGAACAGCACACCAAGGAAGGAAGCCCACTGCCTAGAGAAAAGTCCCCTGTGATACCTGATAGTGTATGCACGATCATCCCTCTTCTACCAGACAGGATTTTGCAAGATGTATTTCCCAGAGATGAGAGATGGAAGGGTGCTGTGAGACATCAACAGTATTTCTAGGAAGATGTCTCAGCGAACAAATATTGGCATGACAGCACCAACGTGCTCAACCCCTGCTGCTAACAATGCCCCAGTATCACGGGTACCACGCAGAGCATCTCTCAGTGAGATGTTGGTCATGCCTCTGGCTCCCTGGGCCTCCTGTATCCCCCATAGATTTGCCATAAGCAGTAGAATTTCTCTATGTCATCAGGCCCATGCCCAGCTGCCAAGAGCCACTGCTGATGCCCTGCGATGAGGTGTTCAAGCCTGAGGGGTATGTTTATACCTCTGCTCCTTCAGGACTGAAAGTCAGGGATGCTGAGTTGAAGTCTCATCTTTAAACCAGCTGCTCCAAAGCTGTCCGTGTCTGCAGGTGCAGCAAGCGGGGTCTGATTGAAATGTGTTTTTTTCCCCCTAATCAGAGAAGTTTCATGAAGTCTGTTTTTGTTTTGAAACCACACTGTCCAAGCAAAAATTAAACACCCTCTCTGGAAAAAATGTAGTTATCTGAGCATTTTAGAGTTATGCGAAGAATTTTAGCCTCATGCTGGGAGTCTGTTTCAATTTTGTCTGCATTTTAAGGAACATTTCAGTTGAGCCTACCCCCTCATGACTCTCCTCCTCAGTCCTCAACATTCACATACATGCTCATGCAATAGAGTGCAAGAAGATGCAGTATGCGCCTTGGTTTGTTTTCACTGTGTGTTATCTGTCTGGATGGACCAGAAATTGTTGGACCAGACTTCTAAGTACCTGAGATAAATATAACTCAAAAATAGCACTGTATTTGAGGAGATGGGGACTTTAAAGCCCAGATTTGCTGCTAGCTGTCTCTGGGCCCCCAGAGCTTCCAGCAGAGCTGGTTTGCCTTTTGGCCAAGCTGAAGAGCACTTTTTAAGGTAAACCACGCTAAATGGCCCATATCTATGTGGACTAGAAATTATTCACTTTGTCAGTAAAGGAATTTTTTAAAGCAGTTGCAAATTGCTTGTGGGTAATGCCTGTTAACAGCATTGCATTAGACTGTGCTTTATGTGAGACTGACCAATGTGTTTGTGTATATAAGTATGTAAAGCTGCATCAGTTCCTAACAAATGCAATATTCATGGAGGTGTGGTGTCGTGGGCATCTCTTCCTATCTCCCCATGGCCAGAGCAAAGTCTGTGGTAAATGCATACCTTGACACCCTGTAGTGAGGATCCAGGAACAGAACAGCAAAAGACCAGTAAATTCAATTTCTGATGGTTTGGCAGCAAAAAAAGTAATAATTGCTACATACTCCAGTTAGACCAGTGGTCTGACTCTTACAGAAGAGCTTTTTACCAGCTTTGTGAGTGATGGCATTTAACAATGGCAACTGGAGGCTCCTGGGGGAAGGCTTCAGCCCTAAGTGTGAGTCCTGGACAACTGGGGAAAAGTGGGTTTAATCACTGCCTTTAACTTTCATGTCCACCTGAAACTATTGGTTCTTCCAGCACATAAGTTATGAAATGTCGATTTACACACCGAGGTGGATGTGCACAGAGGTAAACAGAAAATAATAAACACCTTGTAAGGATTTTTGCCTCTGTAAATTTGATTTCTGAGCCTGTTATGTCACAAGTCACCACAAGGAAGGTCTAGGGTTTTTTTTCCCACCACCTTGCACCACTTCTCCCATGTACCACTAAACCATTTTAGAAATGCAATTTAGTTGGTCCAGTTCCCAACAGAAAAAAAAAAAATCAAAACCAACCAACCGATTTCCAGCCCCTACCAATTGCATCCCACTTATCCTTCAGGAACCAGCTATGGAGCTTAAAGAGTGAGCCCATGTTATGCGTGCCAGATCACTTAGTTTATCATTAAGTTGATAATACACTTCACCCTCATTACTATTCTATCATTAGGATCTGAGTGGTTTGAGTGTTTGACTAAGTGGCTGTTTTTTCTCCTCAGAGGTATATGAGATGCTGCCTCTCAGCAAGGTGTCCTGAAAACCTTTTCTTAATGAACAAGTGATTAAAAGGCTTAAGTGCAAGCAAGCATCCAAAACACAAGCTGCATTATCACAGAATGAGACAGAAATAGGCTAACCCCCAACACCACTGAGAGCACAGAGATCCTTCACTCAGATGCTCTTGACACTCTCTTGTTTTGTCTCAGTGGTAGCTGCCAGACACCAAGCCATGCTGTGGCCCATTCTCCATCCTGGATGTCTGGCTTCTCCTCTGGCATGCACAGCAAAGCCACTCCAGAGGAGATCTTTTCTCTTATTCCCCATTTCTGGCCTCAGACATCTCAGGAGCATGCATCAGGAGTGTCATGCTCCTACCAAGGCTCCTTTTAGTTGGCTGCTGGGAAAAGCACAGCCAGCAAGTAAGAGTGAGACAGTCAGAGTCCTCGGTTGTTTGTATTCTGTGCTCCCTTTCAGCAGGTCAGACTTAAATATTTCATGCAGAGGTACAACAGTCTAACACCCGGGCTGCAGCAGTCAGAATCCTTTCCCAAGGAGTAGGGATGGCTGTGGCAAATGAAAGCATATCCTCTCTGGAAGGAGAATCAGCCAAGGAAATGTAACATCCCTGGAGTAAAATCCTGGTCCTTCGAAAATCCCCTGGTCCTGAGAATTTTAGCCAGTGGTTGGAGAAGACATGAAGTTTCACCTCATTTTTCTCACCAGATGCAAGTGGCATACCAAGGCTAGTGCTTGGTGCTACTTCTCTGAGGGATCCCTTGGTGCTGCAGCACTGCTAAGACAGCCTGCACATGGCATCTGCTTGCCATTCAGTTCAGTCTGGGATGAAGAGGAAGGCTCCAGGACCTCCAGGGCCTGAGCATAGTGCCAGGAGCATAGCAATGCAGTGTGTCTGTTCCTGTTCCTTCTGGTGGTACAGGCTGCTTATTCTCTGAATGAGGAAAGGTGGAGAGATAAAAATAAAACCCTTTCCCTGACATGTGGTAGAAATTTCTCCTCCATTTCTTTCTATTTCTGCAATCTTCTCATTTGTTACAGTAAATGAAACAGCAGAACGAGCTGACACTTTCTGTCATTACCCACATCATTTTCATTGACAGTGGTTCAATTAACTGCCCTGTCTTCATGCTCCCAAGAATGAAGGTTCATTTCCCAACCCTGGGCAACGTATCTGTAGTGGGGGTCAGCTTTGCTCCCTTTGACATGTTGTGTGGTAGCTCCATTATTTCCTGTTTCTCACTGACCTCAAAAGATGTGGGTACCACGTGCCTGTACGATTGCCAGCGCCACATCTGAGTTTTGCCATCACCAAATGAAACCTCTGGTCTGGTATTCCTAGCAGGCCATACCCTGTGATTGTTTTCCTCTTGTTAAGTGCTTGTCATAGCCTTGCTCAGAAGTGTCTTTGATAGGGCTGCCTGGGCAGGGATCCTTCCTGGTGTCTTGGTCTGCCCAGAGGCAGGGCAGGCATGGTGGCTAAGACCTGAGGAAGAGCTGTCCTCCTCTCAGTACCATGACCTGGAGAAAAACTGCCCAGTTTGCCTTTGTTTCTCTGCTGGCCAGTCTTATTCTGGAGCACCTTGTTTATTGCAATTCTCTTTAGTGGTAGGAATTTGGCACCCTTCATTCTGATTCAGATTGTGGTTTCTATATAGATAGAATCTAGGCACTTATGACTTCCTTGTAGATTGTCATTAAAGACTGTATATTAGTTTCTAGAACTGCCTATTTTCTCCCAAAGGCACCTCTTTTCCTTCCAGTCATTTAAGTCACCTGGGGAAAGGGAATATTTTGCATTTACAGACCCTGGGTTATGACCTTTCTTCAACTGAGGAAAACTTTTGATGGAGGAGAGGTTAACATAATCCAGTCCTGGACCTTAGTTAACATCTCATTCCTCTTCTGAAGAGACAGTACACCTTGCTCAGGGCTGCAGGCACAGAACTGATTCATTGGAGAGCAGGGAATCTGGGAGAAATACTTTATTAACTTCTCACTCTGCCTGTAGTCTGGGGGCAGAAATGGAGGTTTGGAATTAAAAGTCTGATAACTTGTCAGGGAGATGATGACAAAAATCAAAAGGGAAAGCACATTTTTATTTGCAAAGTTCAAGAAGAGTGTTACAATCAAGAGGAGGAAAGCAAATTGAAGCATTAAAAATCAAGCACTTGATAGGAGCTCTTTGAAAGGGTGGCTAAAAAGTGTGTCGCTCAAACTCTCTCATGACACCACTG
>JBCJKH010015547.1:0-13044 GCA_039877255.1 Loriculus beryllinus
TACCACCGGGGCACCGCTCCCGGAGCACACAGCCGGGGATCCGAAAGCTAAGAGCCACTTGAGATGCGGCGCTTGGCGACCCTCTGAAAAGCGGGGATCGATTCCCCCTGCCCTGCCCAAGAGAGAGGGGCGGAGGGCAGGCAGGTGCCGCCGGCTCCAGCCAAGCACGGTGCGACGGGGCTAGTCGGGAGGCGCCGCTCAGGAGGCACGATGCTGAGGCACGTCGCGGAGAGCTCGGCGCTGAGCGGGGACTGCATGGGGTCGCGGGTCCCGGCGGACCCTTACCTGCGAGCAGGAGGGCTGCTCCCAGCAGCACGGTCCCTGAGAGCAGCTGGCGGGACATGGTCCTGCCCGCGGGAGCGCAGGGCTCTTCCCCTGCCCACGGCGGCGAAGCAAAGGCTCCGGCCAGGCTCCTACGGGCTCTCCTCAGTCCCAGGCTCCTCCTGCGGTAGCGGAGATAACGGCACAGCGCGGTGCGGATCCGCATCCAGCAGCCCCTGAGCCCTCCCCGCCCGCGGAAAGGGAGTGTCCGCTGCGAGCCGCCCTGCCAGCTTCACCTCCCGCGGGCATCAGTTAGCAGGCAGCCCCGGCCCCGCTGATTTATAACTTCTCCACCCCTCGCAGCGCACCCTTCCGCCCCCCGGCCCACATCCTCCGCCTGGAGCACGCCCTCCCCGGACGCGTCCCCCGCCTGCCGGCGGGCACTGGGTTGCTCTCCCGCGGGTCTCCCGGCCCCGCCACCCCCGGCTGTGCCCTCCCCAACCGCCGAAGCCCGGCGCTGGGGGGTTTCCAGTCACCGGGGATGCGGCGCTCCTGGAGCAGGGAGCTGAGTTCGCCGCCTGCCCTTCGCCGGGCACCTCCGGGGAAGGAGCGTACAGGGCTTGCGGTTCCCGCACCGAAGGCTGAGCTCCGGGGGTCCTAGTCCCGCAGAGCCCTCTCCGCTCTGCAAGAAGACCCCGGAAGCTCCGCGCCCCGGCTCCGGCTCCTAGGCCGGGGCCCAGGTCAGGCCGGTGCAGCGCTGCCTTTCCACCGTTGCCAGGCGGGATGCTCGGAAGATCCAGAGCTCTGCCCGTGCCCCGGGGACTGAGGCTCATCTTCTCGACTTCACTGGGAAGGGGAAGCCTGCCCTGTGAAGGGCCTGACCTAGACCAGCTCTGGTCCCCTGCCAACAGCATGGGGCGCTCAGAGCATGGAAGCCAGAAAGGGGCAGCATGGGCTAAAGATGCTCTAGGACTCTGCCCTGACAGTGCTTCTGCTGGCCTTCAAAGACCTTGTGACACCCAGGGCTATCCTAGAAATATATTTCTTCTTCCTAGGCACTTACCTCATGTTTTCCATATGTATTTTATTTTGTGAAAGACCAGAAGAGAGCCCATGACAGCAAAACTCAAGCCCCATGTTTCCACTTCTCTCCTGTGTAGCTGGTGAAGGGCTATTGGGTGAGTCAGATCTTTGGTTTGACCCAGTATGGCCCTTCCTATATCTTTACTCTATGACATAAGTTGCAAGAGTGTCTGCATGAAGCAGGTAAATGTGATCGCCCCCACTTTATAGAGAAGGAAATGGAGGCACATAGAAAGGTTGGGCAGCTAGTCCAAGGTCATAGGAAGCTGGTGACAAGAGCCAGAAATAGAACTCAGATCTCCTGTGTCCCACCAGACCATCCTGTGCAAGAAAAAAAATGAGAAGTTTGTGTTGTTTTTAACTTCAGAACTGTTTAACTTTCAAGTTTAAAGTCTGTGAGAATGTTTCCTGCATGCTTCTGTCTGACTCCTATTCACAAGTGACACTCTAAGCTAAGAATTTAAGCCTGCATTTTCCAATCTTCCTGCCCCCAGCTGAGACCTTGAAAATAAAACAGTTACGGATACCTTCCCCCTCACCTGCTCACATCATGGGGGGAACAACCCAGAGGTTTCTTTCCAGAAGAGGGTGACTCATAAGAAATCACCTCCTCCAGTGGTGAGGACAGCAGCTGGGAAAACAGTCGGCCAGTGAGGACAGACCAACCAGAACTGGGACACTGGGCATCCTGACAGCTCAGACCCTCTAGGAGCAAGGGCTCCCTGTGGAAGGAGCTAAGGGAACTGTATGTCCCTGTCTTTGACCTACGCAGTGCTGAGTACGTGCTGAGTGTGAGATGATGCAGGCCCCATCACAAGCTCAGCAGCCATGCCACACCAGTTCCTCCCCACCCTCTTCACACCTCCTACATTGCAGCTGCATTCAGTCATGGTCCTTTAAAGACCACAGCACTTTGGCAAGACAGACCTTCTTCCTTCTCCAACAGATGTCATTGGCTCCAAGGATGTCAGAGCTGAAGACCAGGGAGGGCAAACCTGAAGATCTGAAGAAACACCTCACTGCTCTTCATATGCTAGTGCCAGGGAGAGAAGAACTGCAGGAGCTTGCATGAAGACTGAGAAGACCCCAGCAGTGAGATACAGGGAAGAATGAGGCAGTAGACACTCCCACAGTGCAGAATGAAGTTATGGTGGGAAGCCTGTGAAGCCTGTGCCTGGAACTGAATGAGAAGGTATCTCTAAAAGCATAGGCTGAAGCATCTGGACAGATAGAATGTTGCGTGAAGGGGAGGGCTGTGCAGAACCTATTTGGAGCTTCAGTTTTGTGTACTACCATGTAACTGGCAACACCTAGCAGGATATGAACTTATTTTCAAGAATGGTTTAGATACTATGGCCAAAAAAACACTATGGAACTGGTCACAGACCTGTCCCGGACAAATGTCCATCCTGCAGGCAATATGGTCTCTTCATACCAAAATCTTTGGCCTTTTTCCAGCGCTAAGTTGTGGATGGCATATGTGCAGACAATTTTTGTTCTTGGAGTAAAGGAAACGTAATTGTTGTTACATTCCCTTCAGCTCTGAAATATGGGAAATACCCTTTCTCTAGCATTTGTTAAAAAGATTATTGCTAAATACAAGAAAGGAAATCAGCTAAATTTAGCAGCTGAGAATAAGCCCTCTTTGAAAAGTATCAGGCAAACATCCTTGCTGCAGAGCTGATGATCTGCTCAATCTCCAGCACTACAGAAGCTGCAAAAGACAGAGGAGAATCACCCTTCACAGTAGACAAAATCTTGTCTACAAAGTACTCATTTTGCAGCCCAGCAGTACCTTGTATTGTTGAATTTTACCCTTCTCTGGGGGAAGATGGCTTCTGCCAAGGCTTGAGCTTGACCAACCCATACATCTCACTCTAAGATCATCAAGTTGTCAGACAGCAGATGCACCAACTCTCCAATAAGCATCCCTTATCCCTCCCTTGCCAACAAAACTCATTGGAACAACACAGAAAGTGAGCAATAGGAAATTTGATTGAAAAGACGAGTAATCAGGTCATTAGCTCCTGGGTCCACCTTAAGCAGCGGACTACCATGCTGGAAAGAAACACAAACACTGCCTGAGCACATAGGACCTTTCATAGCTGAATACTTAAACAGGGCATTGCTTCTTGTCTCCTGTCTGTCAGTCTTTATGACTCTTGTATGTCTGGCTTGAAGAGCTAGGTGGGGTGGAAACTCCTCTCAACCGGATATGACTTAGTCAAGTTGCTGGGACACATCCTGAGGTTGTGGATTCTACTCCCCATTGGAATTAGGACACTTGGAACATCCTGTCTCATGGGAGGAATTGCTTGGACAGTTCCCGTGGACCTGGCAAAAGTAAAGAGCCTGGAAAATCCCACTCACACCAGCAGCTGATACCCTCCCAACCCGACCTGACTCTTTCCAGTCATGGAAGTGATTTTTTAGTTGCACTGGTGCTCAAAATAGCTCCCTGTGGCACTGGTTCCAGTGCTCAGAACATCACACAAAAGCCTACCACTAGCACCTGCACAGCAGGTGCCTGCCCATAGAAGACTGCATGGGCCAAAGTTACAGCTGAGGGACCTTGGGATGTCTGTTGATCACTATATTCACAGCAGAGATAGACATCTCATAGGAACAGGCTCTGAGATGGTCTCAAGCTTCAGCTATTGGGAGAGATGTCAAAGCACAGCAGATTGGATCTCCCTCTACAGGTCTTCTGCAGAATCTGCATCTGCCATCTGACTTCTTTTAAGGGGGCTGGGTGCTCCCTGGGCTGAAAATTTAGGCAAAGAAGTGAAAATGTGACAATTTTTGTAAAGCCAGTGGGAAAGAGTCCACTGCTACCTATCCATTAGTGGGAGCCTTCTCCATCCCCACAGTCCCTTGTCAGTTGCAGTGTCATAACCACTTCTGGGGCTCGTGATTGTTTCTGGGGCTCAGCATTACACAGCTTGGTGAAATAATCCAGGACACAACTTGCCTGCTTTGCATGGAGGGCCGTTTATAATCTGGGTTGTGTCACTGATACAGCTTGCAGCACACCCGCACACAGTGATCTGTGACAACCAAAATACTGGAGCTTTTTATACTGATCTAGCTATTGAGGAGACTGTAACCTGGAGCAAGACTCTAGGTGAGACAGACTGGGTTTTCTCCACTCAATGCCTTCCTCTTACTCTATTTTCCTGTCTCTTTTCAATAAAGTGTTTTCAATCCCCATTATTTTGACATTCTCTGGTTCTATCTCCTTCTGTCAGGGACAGAGTTTAAGAAGCACACTGTCAAGTAAATCCCATTTACCATCATCATGGTAATTTTAACTGCTGCTGTCATTCGGACTTTCCCACTATAGCTAAAGCTGCATATAACACAAAGTAAAGGTCCTTAGTTTTCTCCAAGACTGTAAGAAGGAAAAGCTGAAAGCTCTTCTTCTCACTACAGTTTCTAATGAGACAGCTACTTATACCTTCCCACCAGGCACATGCATTGGTAAGTATATGCAGAGACATAAGCTCTAGCTGTGGTTGTACTTACCCTGAGCAAAGCAGAGCTTTAACGTATGTTATATAGACTCTTGGCTGTGTACCTGGTCAGTGTGTATAGCAATGGCAGACAAAAGCTGCAGCAAAGAATTAGTCCTTGCAGGACAACTTCACAGCGCTGCTGTCCATCCTCCACTGAAGGGTATGACAGCTCAAAGCAGTGACTGTGTCATCCCTTCATCCTATTTTCCCACCTGCATCAAAGCTAGGTCCACCTTTGAGGGCAGGCAAAGGAGGCAGCTGTCCAGCCAGAGAAAGAAAGTAGGGGCAATGGGAGTATGCAATTTGCCCCTGCTCATTTTTTATTATAGTTAATCAACCAGTGTGAACAATTAATCAGAGTAGCTAGTATTTTACTGGGAGGTTAAGAAGCTAATGAATTAGAGCTCCTGCAGTACTCAGGCCCAGAGAATACCTGCCTTCCAGGAGTTTAGTGGCTAAGTTGAGGAGCTTAGCTGCTGGAGTACAGTGCCAGTGCTTTTGCTGGTGGCAGCTGCTGTGGAGAAAGCTAGAGGTGAGCATCTGCCCCTCCTGTTCCTTGGGAGCTGCTTTTAAAATTAGGCCATACCACTGGCCCCTGTTTGTGCTACACCACGGCTCCCAGCAGTTAAATGTGTGCCTTGTCTTGTACCATCACTGTGGCCTTGCTGGGTGATCACAGGCAGTGTCTGACCCTGTCCACTGCCCTGGGACCTGATCCTGACATGGACTTGCCTTCTTCTTCCTGGTGTGGCAACTGCTCCCACCTGCCTTTTTTACTGCACTGTCTCACTTGGGAATGGACCATCCCTCACTGGTCCCTGGCACATCCACATGACTTTGGCTCTGTTCACATCTCTTCCTTTCAGGATCATGCAGCAGAACACTAGTGATTTCACCCCCCTTACTAAAAGCAAACTGTATTACAATACACACTTTCTTTCAAAATACTACACAATTGAATTTACATGTGCATTAAGCAATATTTCACTGAACAGGAAAAAAAAATACAAAAAAGTGGAACAAGAATTTTTTTGTCCCTTAAAAACACAATAGAAGAATGCTAGTAAGCATTTCTGCTGTCTGCTGGGTCCTGCACGCATGCACACCTGCATCAATATGGAAATGACCTATTTTTAGCATAGCTGGGTTAATGTGGTGGTGACATAGCACTATCAGCTTCATCTCCTAGGCCTCTGAGATCCAGTCCCCAGCCATCATGTCTTCTCTTTATCCTGGAGGATATATATCTATATATGCCTTTCCTGGAGCCACTAATATGTGAATGTACCAGGATAAGTGTTCAGAAAGAGGCAAGACCACATGAAAGGATGGATTGCATCTCCTCCTTGTGGAATCTGGCCAAGGTCACCACATTTCAGTGGGAAAGGCAACCAGAAGGTCAGCGAAAGAACCACAAAACCAAACCAAAACATGTCAAAAAGGGAAAACTACCCAAGAAAATATATTGGGCCATGAAAAGAAAACCAGCCTTACAATGAAGAGCTCTTTTCCTCTTACCATCCCAAACACTAACCCCAAAAGATTTAGTGTTTCCTCACCCTAATACAAACCAGGCTTCTACGTCAGGAGCCCACACAGCTGTTGCTCACAGAGAAGCTGGTGACTGAGGGATGTGCACGAATGCCGATGTCCTGATTACTTTGGAACAAATCATATATAAAATGTGAACAGAAGCAAACAGCTATCTGACCACAGAAATGATGCTCACAGAATTATCTTGGGAGCTGTACTGGGAAATGTGGGATACGCACAGCACTGTCAAGGTTCTGCAGCACCACAGTAATGTGCATGGTTACACCAGATGTGCTCCAAATAGTAGGGTTGGTGTACTCCCTGCCCCACATGCTGGTTCACTTACACGACTGCAAGCAGAGCAGTTTCAGGAGAGCAAATTCAAAGAGCAAATTCGGAGCTGTGTGCCCAGGGAGGTACAATTGGACTAAATCAGTGGCAATGCGAGACTAACAGCCAGGTGGAAAGAAAGGTCACTGCAACGTATGCCCAGAACTTCATCAGAGCTATCTCCAGCTCCATCTGCAAGTAACAAGGATAAAGTTTTACAGAGGAAGACTAAGGAGAGCTGTACTAGTCCAAGGGGAGTAAAAAAACTTCCTCTGAAATGCACTAGAATAATCCTTTCTTTTGTTCTCCAGCCACAATTGAGATTTTTGAGACAACAGTTTTAAGATAGCTTTTTTCCACAATATATTTCATTGAAAATAAGCAAAAAAAAAAAAAAAAAGCATAAAACAGTGTTAATCCTCACCCTCCCACCCCCAACAAACAGTAAAAGATGAAACTGGCTGACAGAAGTAGCTAAAAGATTGTTTCACTTCCAGTTCCACAAGATACTCGTGGGTAGTTATTGCCTTAGTGATGCATCACTGTCATTTCCACTCTATGAAGTGAGCATCTGCTTCCTTCGGTGCAGAAAAAATGAAACTGGGAGATCAGCTCAACGTAGGGGCAGAAAAGCACTGCCTTCTGACTCGGCAAGCCTCAGAGCTGCCCATGTGGTGCTTTGAAACCCTGTCTGGGAATGCTCTCTTCTCACCAGGTCCAGCAGACAGGATGCAGCACAGGTTCAGGAAAGAGAATGATCTATGCATAAACTAATCTCACAGGTACCAGGAGCTGCTGATACAGTTTATGTGTTTCTTTACCCAGCAAGGCTACTAACTCATCCCCTGAAGCTGAGGTTTAGGTTATATTGGCAAAAGGGAAAGACAAAAATACCAGACCAAAAGATTTTGGTAACTTCTCTTGGTGTCTGCAGAGTTTGCACTGGCTTCTCCTCAGTCCCAGCCGTGGGCGGATAGAGGGAGGATGGACTGAAGTCACTGAATCTAAACCCCATTTGCCTGAGCACCACTAGGAAATGAAAAGCACAAAATGATTTGAAGAATGATTGTGGAATGTGTATCCTACTTTATACACACACAATCTTTTTGAGGTCAAACTTGCCCCAAAGGGCTATGTCTACACACACAATTGTTAGGGTTTGAAAGGACTTCCGGACACCATCTGGCCCAACCCCTTCTAATACAAGCACTGAGCAGGGGCTAATATCATTAGAAGAAAGCGGTTGAAAGTTATTTCATGTAGCTGGGCTTCACAGGTAGCGCTGAGCAGCCAAAGCGGAGGGCTCTCCGTTTGTTGGTTGTTTTTTAATTCTCTCAACTAGAAACAGACCCTTTTTAACATTTATTTTCCCAAAGATCCCGGAGACGCTGTGACCGCCGGTGCCGCGGCAGACGGAGGGAGAGCGGGGCCAGCCCAGGGCCGCCAGAGCAGGAGCCGCGAAGCCGCCTTCAGGAGGGACCGGGAGGGACGGGGGGCACCCGGAGGGCACCGGGGCGGCGAGGGGAGGCCCCGGTCACTTCTCCCCGCGTCGGCCGGAGCGGAGCGGGCCGGTATCCTTGCGCGGCGGCGGTCCTGCCCGCGGGCAGCGGAGGCGCGCTCGGGTCTTCCCCTGCCCCGCGGAGGATGCGGAGAGGAGGCTGCTGCCGCTTCCCTTCCCGAGAGCCGCCGAGCCGAATTTCCCGGGGTGTGTACGGTCAGCAATAAAAAGAGAAACGCACGATCCAAGTTAATTTTCCACCCCCGAAAGGAAATGCTGCTTCCTGTATTATGCGAGGCTGGTGCCAACAGCACTGACACAGGAGTCTATTGTCCTTTTCACAAAGCCGTGGTGGGGAAGGACGCCTGAGAAAATAGTCCTTTTGCAAAACCAAGGAGCTTTTGATCTTGGGGGTGGGGGGGAAAGAAGCGGGTGTGCGCTGGGGGTGGGAGGGATGCACCGGGAGGGGCAGGGACACGGCCGGCCCCAGACGTTAGAGGGTTACCCCTCACTGTCCCTTCAGCCCAGCTCAGGAGTCCAGGATGCTCCCAAGTGCCTGCAAATGTCTTTCCTCTTCCATAAAAAGCGATCACACGGCTTCAGCCCCGCTTCCGATGTGTGCAAGGCGGAACAAAGACACAAGGGATTAAGAGCCTCTTCCTGCCCCCTCACCCTTCGGTTTGATGCAGATGACTTACAAAGCCTCGGTCACCGGGAGCTAATACCTTCCCCGTCGGTGCTGAGGCTGCCCCCGCTCCCTGCCGCCGGCCCCGACCCCAGCCCCAGGGAGACGGCTGCACGGCGGTACCAGTGCTCCCTGGTGGAAACCCGGGGTGCCCTCCTGCCGGCCGCGGCCCAGGGCGCACTGTGCTAGGGCCAGCTGCACGTCCCAGCAGTTTCGTAGCAGGAAAAGATAAGTAACATCTGAAGAAGAGGCGCGGTGTTTCCAAAAGCAGTTTGGGAGACATGCTTTCCTGTCGGGAGCTTTAAATATATAATGGCTTTCTTTCCCTGAAATCAGTAATAAAGTCTGAAAACACTTAATTCCCACTCAAGACGGATGTCAGCCCAAAAGAGGGTGTTTGGTTCCTTGAATATAGGTTCATTCAATATTGCTGATGGTATCCTTTGTTAAATAGTTCTTAAAGATTTAATCTCTCCTTAAAAAGAGGTTTTAAAAGAACAATTCTTATTCTCAAAATAGTTCTTATAAACTTTCTTATTAGGTCATATTAAAGGCGAGTTCCTGCCTTTCTTAATGGGATACAAACCCCATTTTCAAGGGAAGTATATGTCCAGCGAGAGCAGCAGGATCAGGCTCTTGCTTTGACTGTTTTTTCTGGCAGCTGTCTCGTCCTCAGGTTGGAATCACTTTGGCCGACTAATGACTGAAAGTGGCTCATTATGAGAAAATGCAAACCATTTTCTTTCAATGTGCCTACTTGCCATCAAAAAGACAACCTAATATTCCTCTTTAGATGTGTAGATAAGCTGATTTAAAGGCATTTTAAGGAAAGAGGATATGGGGAACCTTTAAGAATGATTATGAATCTTTTCCATATGAAACCGGACAGGATTTTCCATGTTCAAGAGCAGGATTCTTTTTAGAAGTCCTAAATCTTGCCCAATTTTTGTGTCTTCTTCTCTGTCTGTGAAAACAAAACAGAACAAAACCCCCAAAGTAAACCAGGTAACCCGGGCTTGCAGTAGCTTGCAAGGTGGTCCCTGCTGACTACAGCTGGTTGTGAAGGATGGCGAGTTTCACCGGTGGCCTTCCAATCCTATAGCTCTGATCCAGCATCCTTGCTTCCTTCCACAGAGGTACAGGTTTGGGTCTGCAGTTTTTAACACTGTGCCCAATTCTGGTCCCTGGTCCTCAGATCCCATCTAACCTCAGATACAGTCGCTTTTAACGTTGTCAGCATGCCATTTTTTTGGCTCTTTCCAGGCTTTCTGTGGAGGCCAGGCATCTGCAGGCAGGAAAAGCTGCACTCTTTCTCCCTGTGGTACTGCCTGCCCTTCCCCCAGCCTTTAGATGCGGACAATTCAAGTTTATCTCCCACCGACTCTGCCACAGACTCCTGTTATCTGGAATAAGCCCCAGAGGCACAAATCCTTAAAGGCATTGAAGTGCCTAACTCCCATCAGAATGAGGGATGTAGTTGTCTAAATACCGCTGATAATCTACAA
Source organism: Loriculus beryllinus (assembly GCA_039877255.1). Lineage (NCBI taxonomy): Eukaryota > Metazoa > Chordata > Aves > Psittaciformes > Psittacidae > Loriculus > Loriculus beryllinus. The sequence goes on from JBCJKH010015547.1 coordinate 10,411, forward strand.
AGTTGCTCACGATTTGTATAACAGAGATCAGGTAAGTACCTACCTACAGTCTAACACAGGCAAAATGCTATGTAAAGTTTCCTTTATTGTTACTACTGCTGTTTTTACTGCTGTTATTCAACATCTGCGCCAGGGTGTACTCACAAGTCCAGGTCGGGAGCTAGTAGTCCACTGGGAGAGGACCTCAAAGAGAAAAGGTTCTTCTTATGAGACATCACAGCTGCAGAGTACACTGAGAAACAGCAAGTATGTCTGAAACAGAAGTGGTAACAGAGGTAAGGACAAGCTGTCAAAGCACAAGAGTGCATTCAACACACCAGCCACTTTCTGCTTTCAAAGAGTTCTCAGGCTTGACACGTAAGTCAATTTGTAATGTTACAAGTATGTTTCTCCTGGCTTTCTGATGACAGTTGGTCACTGGGTATCAGACAATGCTTACTGAGACATTTTTCACCAAGCCATGGAAAAGCAAGTCAGCCAAGCTTCTTGGACCTCTGCTGGGAACGGGTTGGAAACAGGAGGGATCCCTTCCTTGTCACGTATGTCTGCATATGTCCAACATCCTCGTGGCAAAATATAAAGCACACTTGTAAATTTAGGCTTTGCACTGGATTCAGACAGCAAAAAAGTTAAGATGTCCATCATTTTGGTGAGATGGATGAGGCTTATTAAGAGAGGAAATAGGCACAGCCCTAAGGGATAGGATATACCAAATGAGCACCTAAAAATAAACTCTTTGTTTTTCCTGTTCCATGAAAACTATTGTTGAGGTTGTTACAGAAATATTTCATAACTGTGAAACAGAAAAACACCCAAGAGGTAATCTCTCCTGTACCTGTAGTTTTTTAGAACAGTACAAACTTTGAAAAAATGTCAGTGTGTTTGAAATAACCCATCCAGATGGGAGCAAATTCATGACTGTTCATCATTAATATGACTTAAAAAAAACCCCAAACACTGTTAGTAACAGATCTAATTCAAACACTTCAGGTGTCAGTCTATCAGCTTTATGAGGAGTAAATCTGCACAAATGTAATCCTAGAGGTCATGCAAGGATGAAATTATGTGCCCAATTTCACACAGCACAAGTGGTAGGGTCAGAAAACGCATTCTCTCAAAAGTCATCAAAAACAGTCCTGCAGGCAGACACCCTGTTCAATGCCTTTCACTATGTATCAAGCTCCAGTGCTAGAAATATAGTGCTGCGATCAAAGGAACTATGGAAACCTGTTTTCTTATGTAGTGTCAGGTTTTTGTGTTTGAGAAAGCGTGAGTTCTGCTTGATGCCTTTCCCATAAGTGAGCATCCGTAAGACATTTAAATGTCTTAGTGAGCCCAGCGACATGCTGGTGACTAATAAGGTAAGAGTTCACACTAAAGTCTTTCCCTCAGTTGGTTCTCCTATGGATTCTCTCTACCCTACCTAGCCCCATGAAAACTGTAGGAATATAATTACCTTTAAAAGCTATTCTTTTCTACCAACTTGAATTAAAACTGGCCAACAGATTCCAGAGGAGGAATCTTTTTGTTGAGCTAGGAAGCATGTATGTACATGCAGCTTGGTCTTAAAACTATAACTTCTTCAGAAAACAATTCTATTTGCTTTGATATTTTGCTGTCCCAGCTCTTTCTGAATAAAAACTGTAGCAGAACCTATTCCTTACTTTAGAGAATTTCTTTGAATTTCTAGTCTGAGTTTATATTTTCCCAGTGACTTTGCTTTTCTAGCTTATTCTCTATTTACATGTATTTATTCCTTGATAAATACTTATGTCAGACACAGAATCAAATTAATGTTTAATATAATTGCCCCCTCTCATAGGGCCAGAATGCTCTAGTAGATATTCCCTATACTTATTCCAGTTTTAACTCATTTTTTTTGAACATATTTTCAAGGAATTTACTCAGAACAGAACTCACTGAACAGTTCTCCTTCCTGGTTTTATGAAGTTGTGAGCACAGCCTGACTCGCAGATTTTGGCAAGTTGTTCAAAGCATTATGTAAGAAAATTCTATTTTGAAATAGGGATTTTATGCTCTTTCATAGGTACATACACGGAAACTTGTGAGACTTGCAACTACAAGGAGTGAGAGCTAGTTTCCCTTGACAAGAGATGAGTGCTGTCTGCAGGAAAGAAGAACAGGATATTGCAAGATAAACCAAAAGAAAACACACTTTTATCCTAGGAGATAAACTTCTAAAGATGTCGCTGAAACAGTTTTCAACCACCAAAACCACATACCTTTCCAGAAGACAGATGCACAACTGAAACAAAAAGCAAGGTGCTTGCAAATATCCAGTCTATTAAAAAACAAATGCATGGATCTGAAAAGCAAACGCTTAGTTGTGCTTCACAGGAAATGTACCTGTTTGCATTTCTGTCTTTCCTTACAGATAAGAATCCTGAAACTCTTTCAAAAAATCAACAGATGAAGAGATGAACATTTCCGAAACAAGAAACATTTTTCTTTCTGAACCAGTCTACTTCTCAGTGACCACATGCCACTGAGGGCATGGAAAGGTTTCACCAGCCCTGCCTGTCCAGTTCCCTCTGCAGTGCCTCACTATCCTCCAGCACATCAACACCCTCAGCCAACGTGGTGTCACAAACCTACTGAGGGTGCACTCGATCC
>JBCJKH010015549.1:0-23629 GCA_039877255.1 Loriculus beryllinus
ACTCCACTGTCTCACAAATGGGGATCACCTGCAAAGTCATAGGGCTTCTCCTTCAGTCTGACTTTACTCTGGGCCTGTGTACTGTGCTCCCATCAGCAGTCAGAACACAGGGGATGATTATTCCTGCTGCATGTCCCCCCATCTTGTCCACCAGAAGTCCCATTCCTGCATTCTCACCACTCACCCCGCATCATGAATCCAAGCACAGTAACTGAGGAAAGATAGAAGTTCTCCTAAAAAGCCATTTCTAGCACTGCTCTAGGCATTCCCAGTCTACCACAGCAATAGATGGGGATTGCTTATCAACTAGCAGAAAGAAACATTACATGGAAAATGGGATACTTTTGCTACGAGCCTTTTTGGACCACACAGAAACGACGATATTTAGTTCCAAAAGAGATCTGCATTTTTATTCTGACTATAGCACTGCATAAGCAGGTTTAACTTGAATTGACAACCCTGCTTTAAATTGCTGTATATGCTTGTACCAACCCCTTGAATAAGTTAATTTCTTGACATTTTGGCACTGGGGCAGAGGCTTCCAGTGATTTTACCTGCTGAACTGCAAGCAGACCAAATGTTTCCTATTATAGAGTTTAACAGAAAAATAAACCATAGTTCTATAAAGCTTCAGGAGTCAAATTAAATACTAATTTCCAAATTCCAGAGCCTTTCAAGAGCTTTTTCACATCCTGTCCTGGAGTTATTCCTTTCTTTAAAGTGTAAAGTATCACAGTCTGGCCAATGCTGTCTCTGCTAGGGATGGATAAACAGGAATGACAAGTAGCTTCTTTGTAAAATGTAGAATCTTTAGAATGTACTTTATTTTCTCCTTGGTTTGGTGGAATATTTTTGGTGCATGCCAACATTAGTTTAATCGGATTACTAAAAATGTCAAGTCCTACTGATTTCAGCAAGAAAAGTTTCAGTTCTGGTTTTGAGCATTTAGTAAAGAAATAAAATGTTGTTTCTTGAGAAAGCCTTAAGGATTCCATACTTGCTTCTCTCTCTCTCTCCTATTCTGCCTTTCTCCCTGATCTAAGCATATTTCCTGCAATCCATATCTTTTCTTCAAACACTCAGTACATCTTATCTAATGAGGGAGGAGGATCTTTTTATAGAATTCATTATTAGTAGGTTTCTAGTTATAAATTCTGTGCATATTCCACTAAATTACATAGTTTGATCCTTTTTCTTATTCACTTTATTAACATTCTCACTTTTAACAGTAGTATACCTTACACTAACCACAAAATGCCTGAAAAAAAGATACTGAAGTCTAAGATATACATAATGGCAGACAGACACAGAGAATATTGCAGTAGGAAGTCAAAGAAGGAATTTTTGAAATGGGAAAGTAGCTTTTTTATTTTTACTGTAGTTTTTAGATTTTCAGTAAAATGAATTTTTCAGTCATTCATAAAGCAATGTTTTTATAAGAACCTCAAAGAAAAGAAATTCTTCTGAAATTTCAATTATATGATTTTTTGAAACTTCTCATATTACAAAAATTGTTTACTGTAGGCTCTAATAATACACTTAGTATGTATGATCTATGAAAATTCAATTGTACTGATGACTTCTGTTTCAAGCATCCATAAGTCTTTTCTAAGTTATTTCCTAAACATCCGTAATTATTTTTTATGTAATTTCTTATCATTCTAATTTAGGAAGTTTTCCTTTAACTGAATGTCCGTGACCTTTCTGGATCTTTATTTCTAATCACTTCTTATTTAAAATATTCTTTCTTCCTTTAAGAAGCTTCATGCTTTTAAGACTTTTTACTGTCTCTTAGTCTTTAATGATTTCTTTTTTCTATTCCACTCATGTTTCCTGTTTTATAATAACTGCTGGATGAATTGACCCCAGTTCAATCTCTGTATAGACATTAAAATGACAGACCACAAACTTTAATCATCAAAGTATAATACCCATTTCTCTGAACAAAACAGTGTTCTTGCTTGTCTTCAGTCATGTTCTATTACTTCAGTGTTTAGTAAGCACACCGAAAACTAGATATAAATAACCCAATTTAAGCACAATAACCAGAACATCAGTGGTTCCTGATACTTTCTGATTTTTAGAATCTCTTCAGTTCTTCAGCTGAGGCACTGGCCCCATTTTAGTGTATTTAGTCTACTGACAACAGGTTTCCTTATTCTAGATGCCTACTAAATATCCGCAAGGTTTTTCTTTGCTCATGGGTTACAATTTGGAAATCACTGGTTGTAGCAGCACTTCTTTGATTAATGAACTCTGGCCTGCACATATATGTGATTTCAGTTTTTCTACCAATGAAAATTTAGAAATGTAAGCCCCCTCAGCTCTCTGATCATGCAAAATTGGACTTGTGGAAACAACAGAACACCATGACAGAAGACCTGAAGAGCAGTCCAGGTATCTGTTAGAAATGTGAAGAGTACTGTTGATCCTGACTTGCAGTGACAATGTAGAGCTATGTCCGTTTTAGTGACTTCAGTTGTTTCAACTTTCTCTTTAGGTACATGGATATGGAAAGCTTTATAATGACAGAAGTTTTACTCAGAAGCAGAAGAGTGTCCTCACTAAGGTGTTATAAAGGTAAAGCTCTTTTTTTTTTTATCTGTTATATTTTCATCTCTGCACCTAAGAGAAGTTGCTGGCACTGGTATATCCTAGTAGAGATGTAGTTTATAGGTCACAAAGTCATTCAAATGTTGGTTGGAAAAGTACCACTGGATGTCAACATGATACTTCTCTGTAGTTTAGAGCAATTGTCCTAGCAAAATTTGACAGTATAAGGTTGTAATTATCTAAGGCAAAGTAATGTTTTGCTAGTAACCCTTGCCTACAAGACACTTTTTGCTCGTACGTGTCTTTTGGGGGCTTGGGTTGCGTGGTTTTTTAATACCTAACTGATGTAAGCATGCCAGCAAGACATTTAAATACAATACAAAATTATGTATGTAGAGAAACTGTCCAACTTCAACCTTAAGGTTACTTGTGTACCTTAAATGATAATCCACACATTTTATCTGAAACTTATAAAGTCAATTTATAGGTTTGAGTACAAAACATCAAATATTTTTCAAGTCAACTTTTTGAAAGAAAAGTTATGAAGTAATTTTTTTTTCAAAGAAGAGCTTTTGGGGCACTTGGACAAAATGCAACGTAGAAATCCCTGCTCTCACACCAGGGGCATCACCATACGCTTCCTCATTATTCCTCCTGAGAGCCTTGTCAGGCAGAAGCTAAGAAACTTCATATTGTGCCACCTACAGAGCTCAACATCTCCCTGATCCCATTCTACTGAATTCACAGGGTGCTGCTTCAAAGCTGTACCCTAAGAGCTGGCTTGACTATATCTCACTATGTATCCTGTACATATGCCCTCAGGTAATTCATTCACCATTCTTCAAAGCAGCTTTCCCAGCCACAAACCATGAAAGAAGTATGTATAATCACAAAGTTTTGTGGATTAATCATTGCAGTGTCACACACAGCAGACAGTTGTTATTTTCTGCCATGTTTATAAAGTCAAAGTAGTAAACCTAGCAAAAATATGACAAGTGGATAAGTATAAGGAAATATAGTATATTCCTTTGTGCTGAATGCAAATAAATTGCAGAGTTATTTACAAATTAAGTCTTTGTAACTTTACAGCCCGAGGTTTTATTTTCTGTGTGCCTGGCAAATAAAGTTAGTAAAACTATTAATGGAGTAAATCCATATATGCATATACTTTTAATGTGTATGTATATATTTACATACATGCACATACATATTCATGTATGTGTATGCATACATGCATGTCTGGACAATTGTGAATATTTAAATTAGTTCATTTACTGAAGGGGCATCTGAAGTGTCAGTGCCCAAAGGATATACTGATAATGTTCACAAAGCTAAGAAAGTGGGTGGCCTGGAAGCAGGTGAAACTAAGTGATAAACCAATAAAATGAGCAATAGGAAGGAGCATCTGTGAGCCACTATTTATGCTTGATCTTGTGCTAAATGTAACCCATCAGGTGAAAAGCCAAAAAATCATTCTGAAAATCTGTATTTTACTTTCAGAAACAAAACTTCAATTTTCTAATTGTCCCTTGCAGCTGATACAGATGACCTTTTTGTCCTTTTTTTTCTGAGAAGCTCTAACATCTCCACTGTTTGCAGAAAGGCTTTGAAATTTTGCAAAAACGAGAAAAAAAGAAAGGTCCTTTCTTTGTCCAAGGAAATTCTATTTCAGTGTAGTGGAACTTTCACCTTTTAATTTAAATCATTGGCCCCTTTCGAACAGCCTGTACTAAGAACCTCTGAGAAGTGCTATCAGCTGTAGCAAAGAAGTGTCAGTCCTGTTACTGACTGTATGCCCCTGCCCATACAATGAGCCACAGCTTCCCTTCATTCCTGCTCCCATTGTGCCCACATATTATAGTACAGACTTAGCTGCAGGAGTACCTGGTTTTTTACCAAGTGACTTGAACCCATTCACAAACCAAGATGCACACAAACTAAAGTCAAATTAATGTTGTCCTACATGTTATATATAACTACAGCTCACCCTAATTTCTGAATGCCTGACTGTACAACATACATAAGTTTTAATTCTGTTTGCCTGGGACCTATGTAAATATGGACATGCAATAAAATATGAGAAAAAAACTTTGGTATCTTTACGGACTTTGCTGAAGTGACTATATAAGGCATCAAGGATGTTCAGTTCCCGTTCTGTTTCAAAAACTACACAAAAATGCACAAATTCTGAAAAGCAGCTTGTTAAAGTCTGATGCTGTTCTTTGGCTCTCAAGTCTCTGCACTTGATTTTATATTTATATGCTATGGAAATTCTTTTGAATTTCTCCAAATCGTGAGCGGTTGGCTAGGCTGGTCTCTGGGCTGAAGAGACAGCTGCACTTTATAGGTTTCTTTTATCCATGCTTAAAAAGGCCATTTACCATTCTAGTGGATTTAGTTAAACACACAGACATGGCTGATTATAAAGATACAGTTTAATAAGATCATTTTCAATAACATAGTTAAAACCTTTATGATAATCACATCTGCTGTAAAGGCTTAATCAGTTTAGACTTTCTGCTGCTGGCTGATTCAGAGGTCCTTGGCCATCTGCATGGTGTACTGTAATGCAGTAGGTTAGAAATTTTTGTGCACATAATGCAGTTACCCATGGACTTACACTCATTGCTTTTTTTCAAGATGTTTCAGTGATTGGGTAATCCTTCTCATGGAAGGGGGTTCAGAGGATTTGCTTCAGAAGTGAGATGCATATAATTTAGAGATATAGATAGGTTCAGAAAACCAGGATGATACCTCAAAGGATGATAAAAGCCCATAAAGGAAATTTCACTAGTCGTTGCAAAGGTAAAGATACTTGAGGTGAAAATTGATAAGCTCTTCTTCACTTCTTACACAACCTACAATCTTGAGTCTGAAAGAGGTGGAACAGGTATTTGAAGACGTTGAGTAAAATAATGGTGCATACAATCTTCTTACAGCTTCTGGCTAGATTTATCAATATATAGCATTAATACTCTATAAAGATACTATATAGGTAGATAGATTAGATAGATAGATAGATAGATAGATAGATAGATAGATAGATAGATAGATAGATACTCTATAAAGGCTAGATAGAGGTCTTTGCATGTAAAATAAGGTGTAAGGAAACTATAGGCACCTAATTCCTGAGCTGGAACTCAAACACACTCCAGCCTTCCTTTCAGCTGCAGTCTTATGAAGGAAAAATCTGGGCACCTTGTGTGCTGAGCATTCCACTTCCCACATGTTGCCTCATCCTGAATGACTTGAGGACACCTCTGAAAGTATTATTTGGTATACTTAACCTCAAGGAGTGCAACAGATTCTACCCCACTAAGAGCTGAAATTCCCTGAACCTCAGATACCTCAGAAAGGGATTTATAACACCAACTGGGTGATGGAGGACACCATGTGTGCACCACCAGAAAAAACTAGTGACCCTTGTCTGTTTTCTGGGTATAGACATAAATGCATAAATATATTCTGAACTTAAGTACAAAGTCAAGTATTTCAGGAAAAACAGAGCTACTGTCGACAAACTAAAGTACCTGTCCTTGGCTTTCATACATGAACAACCAGCCATGCTTATGCTACTGAAGATTTTCAATTCCTTTTCATCCCTCAAATTCAAATTGAGAAGATCCAGAAGTGACAGCTTATATGCAACATGTATTTAAGAACAGATAAGGTTTGGCAGCACCAAGTTTGAGGTGCTGGTGTCTAACTACATCTGGGGGGTTTATATCTGCCTCACCAGTAGTCTTCAGTAGTTTTATGCCATCATAAGTAAATGAAAAACCTGAGATTTGAGGTTCAGGATTTTCAATCTGGCCTTAACATTCCTGACCTCCTTTCATAAGAACTTTATGCTTTGGCATATGCTTGATGTCTTTGGATTTATTAGGATTAAACATTGACACATTTAATTTATCACCTTGTGAAATTCGCGTTGCAGTCAGGAGTATTTATATTGATTTCCACTGGCTTCCTTTTTTCCACAGCTACAGAGGTACATGGTACATTTTTCTTCACAAAGTCTTGCCTTTCCTTAGCTACCTTCTGCTGAAATAAATTACCTCAATCAGTATAAAGACTGGCACTTTTGTGTCCTAAGCCAGAGAGGAAGAGAGAAGGGAGAGAAGGCAGAAATGCTCATTTCCAGAGAGTTGGAGTCAAATGGTTTGCCAGCCTTCAGATCTCTGGGAAACAGATTGCTACTGCAGATTCCCTGCAAAAGGGTTATTCTTTAGAAGCATTTCTCATCCAACTGCAAAAGCATTCACTTTTGATTTCTTTAGACGTGAAAGTGGCTAACAAATTGAGGTTAACAAATAACAGTATAATAAAATAAACTGTACAGAGTACAAAAATCCTTCTCTCCCAGGGAAAGAGGGATACTGCAGAATATGTACACCCAAGTCTGAGCACCTATGAAATCTCTACATCCATCTAGCACTTTCCATTGTGTTTGCAAAAAGTAGGGAAGACATAACAAAAGTTTTAAGGTTGATTTTTCAGAACTGAGCATTTTGAAGTCCAGATGATGTCAGTGGAAAGTGATTGGTTTGCAACTTACTGAAAATCAGCCTGTAATGAACAAATAGTTTCCTACTAATTTGCCCTATTGTTAACACATCTGTATGATGTTTTGTGATTGCCTACATTCTCATTTATGTCAGCCTTGCACTAGAGCAAATCCCTTGACTTTCACTTGGTTACTCTTCACTTAAATCAGCTAGATGGAACAATAAAATTCAAAATGTTCTTTTTACCTGCACAAGGCTTTCAGAAGTGATGGCTGTCTCTCACGCTTTATTAGTTGATATGTTGGAGGCAAATGAAAAAAAAAAAAACAAAGGACTATTTTTTGTGTTATCAATTATTCCATGGTAATTGCCCTTGTGTCAATTTATGACTAACATGATGGAGTTAATTATACTCCACCACAACTTTTCTTACAGGTGAAGATGATTTATATAGGGTAGGGAACATGGACACTCCCTATAGCAACTTATCATGTCTCTGTGCTCTCAGATGCTCACGCTTGCTTGTAAAGGAGAAAAAAAATACAAATATATTGTGTCAGAGCCAACATTTTAACAAACTAGAAGCATCCCATTACAGTTTTGGAAATTCTTAAACAGACATGCTTTTAAACTGGAAGAATGAATAATTACTTCTATCTGAGAAGTTGAAGTAGGCTGAAAAAATTGGGTTTTGCTTTGGTTTTCACAAGGAAGAATATTGACATGATTTTTGGATGTCATCTGATTGATTTTCAATGTGCTACACCTTCTGATAGAGGAAACTTCTGCATTTCATTTTCTTTCAGTTGTTCTGACTTTTCATTGACAAGCACTAACAGTCTTAATATTACACTGTTTATGTTTGTAATATTAAATTGGTCTAAGTGCAAGCTTGAAATTGTATTTCACTATATTTTCCTTTATAACTTTGAAATAAATATTTTTAATATTTAATCTTGATCAGAATTGTATTCTGATGTTATATGGGGAAAAACATTGTTTTAAAATCACATACTAGTGTTAATTTGGTAGAGAAAAGTCCCTAGTAGTCATAAATGAATATAGGTCTGATACTTTATATGCCTTCTTTAATGACGTAAATTAAGTATGGTATGTACAAAAGCAATTCCCCAACAGGCAACAGACGCATACTTTCTACCAGCTGCATTCCTCAGGAAAACAATATGGAGTTTGACACTACTTTTTTCACTTACTGGCCAACATACACCTATGCCCTGGAATGCTCATATTACGTATTTCAAAGAGGTTGACAAAAGTTAACACTGACACTGCAATCTGAGTACTTATTGCATGGTACCACAAACATAATGAATGCATGGTATTACAATTAAATTGAGAAAAAATAACATATTCCAAAAGCTCTCAAACACTGATGTATTTGCAACTTAGACTCTTCCAGCCAGAAAGAGCGAAAGAGGGAAAATCTGAAAAAGTCAAAAGATCAGTCTTCTGGGAATCTCCCAAATAGAAAGAGAAAAATAGGTTTAATAGCACTGAGCCGTGAGATAGGATGAACTTGCTCATAGTGTCCCCATATAGCAGTGTACCAGTACTTCCCTCAGTTGACCTTAAAAGGGTTGCTGGGACACAAAGCATTTCATTATCTTTAAGCTCCAGATCCCTGCAGTGAAACTCAGGGGAGGATGATGTCACAATCATCTGTCACAAAGATTTATATTCTAAATTAGAGTTAACTACAATATATGTACGATTTAACAGATTGTCTTTACTATATTATAATGTCGGTGCTGGACATTCCATGCTTCATTTGTCTCCAGCTGCAAGATTTAAGGAGTAATAATCAGTGGCTGGAGAGGACTATAAATCATCCACTTTTTTAATCAGCATTTTTTTGAAACCAGAGGTAAAATGGAGCTTGAAAATGTATTGTGTCTGACCTGGCCCTATTGCATTCTCATGTTAAAAAACAAATACTCCTTTCACTTGACTATGATTTAATGCAAGGGGAAAATGTAGATGTACATTATGATTTGAATATGTTCGGATAATCGTGGGACCAAAACCCTTCATGGGAGATTTTCACTCTACTTTTTAATGTCATTTATACAAGGAGTGCATCGATAACTATTATTAATGGTTATGGGGCAAATACATCAATAATAATTAGATTCTGGTAAATATAATTTTGTTCGGAAGATGTCTAGAAGCTATGTAAGTTATGGAACAAAACTAACTGCTCTGCTAAGGAACTTAAAATTATCTCCCAGCTCTCTGTGACACACAGATCACATCAGTCCTCCTCTTTGCTTTGCTGCTTTTCATTCCTTCTATCTGAGCCACTGTATGAAAAACAGATAGCCTAAGTCAGCAGGTTTCTATCTAGAAAACAGACTCTTCAGAGGTTGAGAGAGTTAAGAGAGGTGTTACTGAAAGTGCTTTATGTTGTGAAGCAATATACAGTGCTTATAAGGAATGCAGAATCTGCAGCATGTCTGTAAGCAAGAAAAATCTTCACTGAAAAAAATAAAGTCTAACTGGTTTTGATGGAAACATTGACACAGAGGCAAGGAAGTTTCTTGTGCAGTGTAAACGGCAGGTAAAGATCAGCCTTTTCAGTTGTGGAGGGACATGTGGAAGAGATTGGGTTATGCCTGGGTTCATTTTAACTTTTTTGGAAGTGATGTGGTAGTCAATTAGTCCATAAATTACATCCACCTTACAGGGGCTGTCACATCTGTAAAACTGTCTAGTGGCACGTACACAAGCTGCTGCTCTAAGACATCAGTGAATTTCCAATGTTTCAGAAAGAATGGAGCCAGGGAACTGTGCAAGCATTTTGGGACACTGACCTGCTATTTTAGAATGAATTTTTCTGAAGGGGAGGTTTTCTCCATTGTTGTTTATTCTGGAATTTTTCATAGTCTCCCTGGAGGCTTCCATATGTGTGCTGGAGATAGGAAAATATCCAAGGCAAACTACTGGTCTTCTTCCATGCACAGACTGACTGAGACTATGGGCAGGGAATGTAAAAAAGAAAATTGCTTGGGGGAAAGCTTTTTCACAAAGCAGTTATTTTACAGTAGAATATAACTTGGAAAAGCACTGGGGTACGGATATTGTAAACATTCGGAATTCTGTTTTCCACAAGAAGGTCATGTCATCCAGAATAGACACATTACACTGCAGTGCCCTTCAGATATTCAAATCCTCAATTATCCACATGTTTTCAAGTTTCCCTGTGACATTTAGAAAGACAGGTTGTGCAGTAACTCCAAAACATGTACACTCAGAGTGAAAATTATTCAACAATTAAGGAGATATAAGCACATATTTCATAGTGAATGAAGTGAAAACATTGGGCTTAGCCTGACTACAAAATACTTAGTTGAATCCAGTTATCCAGTGGAAATAAATAACCTTCCTTAAATTCAAAGTTCCCATTTCTACCATGGAAAAATATGCTTTGCTGTATACTTCCTAAGCTGTCACAATAGAGAACATAGTACATTATGCCCCAGTAAATTCAACTCAATTATCATAAGGTGATAGCATCTTTTAAGTGCTACTTCACCCTTAAAATAACTAAATAACTTTAAAATCTTTAACCTGCAGCACACAGATAAGGTGCAGTGGAGATTAATAAAAGTCCTCACAAGGCTGTAATAGGAGATAACTATCTAGGTGCAGGTGTTCATAAATGAAAATTCACTCCCAATTAATTCCCATACCTGTGACTAGGATAAGGTAATGACATGTGTCACACTAGCTCGGCTGGTTCTTTGCCAAGGCTTGGCACTGTTATCTGATCTCTGCATTCATTTCCACAGGATGAAGTTTCTAATTATAATCTGTAATGGTAAGAAAATTGTCATTGGCAGTGTTTCCAGAGAAGTACTTTGATTTTTATATTCAGCCAGTCTACTTTTATAAAGAAATGAGACATGCACAGTCTAAGAAAATATGCTGCTTTCTGCATTCCTGCCTGTATTGCTTCAGCAAAGAGTGACTGCAGCACTCAGATGCCAAATATATCATCTTTTGATCTAATGGATGTGTGATAGATTCAACGTCACAGTTAATAGGTAGGAAGCAGAAAAGTAATTAACACACTGAGTTCTCTAGAACAAAGGATTTGCAATTATTTTTTGTTTAGTCAAGATATTGAGCTGTGCTGCTTCCAGTACTCACTGGTATGTCCATTTGTCTTGTACAGAGTAAGTCTGAACAGCAATAGGAACTTTGAGAGCTAATATGAAACTCCCAGGTGGAGGGATTTACTCAAGTGAAGCAACATTCCACTGGAGTAAAATGATAACTCTAGATGGATACCCTAAAATACATGAGGTTCCTTTGTTTGTGCAACATATTATTTTCCTCTCAAGACGTTGCTTTTTGGCTCAAAAATACCTTCGAAACAGAGATTACACTGGAACATGCCAACAGCTGAGCCCACACGACTGTAGCTGAGACCTGAAGGCAGGGAAAGCCCATGTGTGATGCTAAGGAGCAGACACCCACCTACATTGAGATCTGCTAAAGGCAGCCCTATGAAACTGATCATGTTTGATTTATTAAGGAAAAAAAAGAAAAAGACAACAAAAAACTCTAAACCAACCAACACAAGACTAAGTGTATACTAGCAGATGTGGTAAATGAAGCTGGGAAATAAGTCTGATCTTGTTAAAGGGAATCAGCCTGAATCTTAACAAGGAGGTAATGGTACCTTAATTTCCAGACGTACTTTTCTGGGGTCTTTTTTCCACCAGTTCTATCAGCTTTTTCAGTCAGGTTCTATTCCTCATGTCCCCCTGTTCCTGTGCTGAAAACAGGTGCAATGTCCACAATACACAACTGCAAGAGCAATCTGCATTATGATGCAGTGTGTTCTGGAAGCCAACTTTGCCTGGGAGTTTGTGACAGGGTGAGAAGAAAGAAATTAGCACGGTAGTTTCACTTGCATCTCCAGAACTGCCATTAAACACACTTCTGAGAACAGAGGCTATTAGTTTTAACAGAAAATCAGGGAAGGGAACACTGCAAGTCCTGAATATTATTGGAGTTGGACTCCTTGCAACATTTAACATCCTTATTTTTCTCCCCAGTGAACAGCACTTATATTTTATTTCTAAAATATGCAACACTGACTTTAACTCTTCATTATTTTACCGTGTACATCTTTTTTAATGTGAATCCCAGCCACTTACAAAAGCCAGTGGAAACGTACTGGTTATGGCTGTAGTCCACAATGAAGTTACTCAACTTTCTTTCAAGTTCTTTTGTGAAATGAACCAAAGTTTTAACACATAGGTCAGAACTCATTGCTGGTTAGGCAAGAATTAATGGAGAAAGAGCCAAAGAAGTACCATTCCTTTTGGTAAAACTATTTACTGGCTACCTCTACACTGTTAGTGACTGCTCTGCTGTTGTAGAACATTTTGGGTTGTTGTGTATATTGGACTGCTCAGACATTACGTCTGGTCTTGAATTCACGTGTAAAGGTGTACTAGGTAAACCCAGTGCAAGTGTATTTTTTTATTCCAAAGTAGTCCTTCTTGGAATATAATCCCATATGTTGTGCATGAAGCTATAACTTTAAAATATGCAGAATACTAAGCAACGCAAACTATAATGGTTTATTTAGTTCATTTCACCTAAACCATGACACAGAAACAATTGAAGATTTCAGCTTCAGCCTATAAATTTTTATGGCTGGCTTCTAACTTTGGGGATCTTGTGTTTGCTTTTGTGTGATGCCAAGTAAATTCTCAGCAGTGCCAGAACCTGAGTTAATAGTCACCCTCTTTAACACAGGAAATATTTGTTCTAAGTATTTTCCCCAAGCTTTTTTCAGTTATAAAAGGTGATATTTTTTCAGAGGAAGATCAGTGTAGCAATTTTAAATGGGCCATTAGAGATTTAGGAATTAAACCCCCACAGTCTTTAAATACACTTTGAAAATAAAAGTGAAGTTTCTGGTTAATTTTAGTGATTTGAGAAATCTTACCTTAATTCTGCATTTATATACACCATTTATCAGCTTTGAAAGACCTGAGCAGACTGTTCAATGCACTGGCACTTTCTTTAACTTAGATGAGGGGGTTTCTGAGGCTTCTTTTCCTTCTTAATAAAGAAAAATACCTGCAGTGAGTGATTCAGAGCAGCAGCCTAACTCTAAGTGCTCTGATTCATCTGCCAGAGGAGTGCATCATCTCTCTTTGGTGACTCCTGATGGAATCTACCGACCTCCCTCCCCAGTCTAAAGTTAGCCTGTGTGGATCTTACCTGCTTGTTTTCCTGTGAGTTCAGTTCTTCTGGCTTCATAAAATATTTAATAGTGGTGAGATAATTTCATCACTGCCCCCCACTGCCAGGTTTGCCAGTTTGCTAGTCAAGCTGAGTTTCCACTTGAGATGTCTGTGGTGCAGTTTTGATAAATGGGGTTGTCACCCCTTCAAATTGAAGGTTCTCTGGGGAAGAAAATAAATGATGCTGTCTTTCTGTTATAGCTTTGGAAATAGCTCTAACATGCTCTAGCCATTGGTGAGGTATGTTTGATTTGCTTGTTGTCAGTTTGTAAGTTTTATTTGTGATGTGGCTTGCTGGGATGGTGGGAACCTTTTGGAGGTGAGATGCTTAAGCCTGCCCTTAGGAGCTTTCTGTCAGCTGAGGAAGGAGAAATCAATCAGCAGTGAACATGAATGTGCTGAGCTATTTCAGTTAAGATCCCCACAAAATAAAGTTCCAGAAAAGCCATGTAAGAAAATTAAACTTGTGTATTTCTGGTAAAATCAGTTATATTGCAGAAAACTCAGCAGTCAACTCTCAGACTAGGGGAAGCAAAGGAAAAAGTTAAGATCTGTGTGGAGACAATGAAACTGTCATAACCAGCTCTGCAAGAAACTAAAATATTATCCAGACCTGACAAGGAAAAACATGGGTTTCAGTAAGTTATAATTTTGAAGGAAGATAATAAAATAGTATTAAGAAAGAAGGTATAAACCACCATACACATTATCAAAACAGGATTTAGCTCACAGATTCCTTAATTAGCATGCCCTGCTTGTTTTGTTTTCACTTCTCTTGTTTATTGTTCCATGATATATTGTCACTACTGGTAGCAAGGAAATTAATCGCTCCTGAAGCTTTTACAGCAGAAGTTAGAGACAGTGTATTCAAATTTAATGAAGTTGTCACTCAGGTGCTTCTTCTTTCACTTAGATATATAAGCGAATATTTGCCCTCACTGTGCTTATATCCATGCTTTTAGCTGTGCAGTCTTCCCTGACATATCAAACTGTTCAAAAATAAAATTTGAGTCTAAAATTATTGGCTTGCAAATTGGTATCTTTTAATGTAGTTTGTCTATAGTCTTTCTTGTTCTCAGTGAAGCACTCTGAAGTGTTAACTGTGAAGAATAAGCTTCATTTAGAAAAAAATGAGTATTAAAGTTATGTGAGAAATGATTGTGGCTTATCTAAAAGGATCTCTCTAATTGCATGTTCTCCAGACAAATGGGAGTTCTAGGAAATTATGGTACAAAGAAAAATAAAGGTCAGAACAACAAGTGAAACTGTCACATTCCATCGCCTGCACTACTAAAATATTAACTATGCCTGCCAGGGGTACTTCTTGTGTGTTAATAAATCATTATGTCTGACTCTGGTGAAGGATTGGTGTAGAACAAAACAGACCTTATTCTCAGTTAGAATGACGTCATTCTCTTTCATACTAGAGTATGATCACTTTTCTTGTTTGTCTTAAACGTTTTATACAGGACTCTTTGCTATTGTCAGATACTGGATAGTAATTAATTACTCTGACAGTTCAGTGACAGCAGCCTCTGATACTTTGTTATATTGAATTCAATTGGCTTCCCACAGATAAGTTGTTTTGTGCGTTGTTTCTCTAAGCGCCACATGCCCCAAGGATCAGATTGCCATCTAAAATTGGCAGGTTTTTAATCCTTTTTTTTTCTTTTGCTTCTAAAATAATTGATCTCTTCATTGTTAGATCATTCCCTTCCTGAGATAAAATTGATGATAATTAGATGAAGAAATTATGAAGAAAAGACCAGCTTTAGAGGAAAGTCAATTGCAAGTGTATGGGTGGATGATATATTTAGTTACAATATCACTATAATATGTATCTATTCAAAAGATCTTTCTACATGCAGAGATAGTTTGAGAAAAGGACATTCTAGAGACAAAACCCAGGTATGGGGATTTTTCAGGGAATCTGATAGAAGAGAACACACTTAATAGAAAGCAACTTTATTCAGAAACCCTCCTTCACTTCAGAGGTAAGTAGAAACATTTTTGCTTAGCATCCATATATATTTTTTCTATATGACCACTAGAATTTTGACAACTACCCCTGGTTCCATGCAGCTGTTAGGGTTACACTCCATCTGTGCTTTTATAGAGCACTTCTATCATAAGATTCCCAGAGCTGTCAAGTCTTGCATGCAGAGTGTGAGACTCAATATGATTTAATCCCTTTTACACACCCTTGTAGCAGTGCATATACAAGCATGTTTTCCATGCACATCCACAGTCTCTGTCCTTTAGAATTCCATAGACCAGATATATGTTTTCAGCATGTTTCTGTCTGCCTGACCCTGGTGCTGAGAGACCCAAATGAGAGTGGTTGAGCAGAGCTATGCTATAACCAGGACAAAGTACTGATAGAAAGTCAGAAGCCAAGTGCTGCAGAACCCTTCCCTGACTTATTCTGCAATACATCTGGGGCTCAAGACTGTCCCATCATTTGGAGTGTGTCATTCTATGTTCAGATGCCATCCAGCACCTGATGAGATGCACTTGCCATGGCCTTGTGGCAAGCAAGTCTCATATATCAGGATCTTATTCACCTGAAAGGTCTGAACTCACAGTGTTTTCTCCTTGAAAACTCTTTTACTTGTAAGAGCTGACTAGAAAGAGCTACGGCTAAATTGAGGTTAAGAATAAAATTAACACTACTTCATATTTCACTCTGTGGAGTTGGGGAAAGAGTTCTTATAGACCATTGTCATGTGATGTTATGAAGAGCTGTAAATAGTTTTAATTGTATTTCTGAAGGCTAGATCCATTTTAGGGCATTCAAAATAGTCCTAATTAGCTTCACATCAAGAATCTGGTTTCTAAGACCAATTAGGGCAGACTGGGGAAAGATGCTCTAAGTACCTTTTCCTAAGCACCTGTGCCTAGCTGATGTTAGGGAAAGGATGCAGGCTTAAAGGATGGTTCCTTTACCTGACACAATAGAGCACTTTTTGTGCACCCAGGTGGCTGATGGAATGGGATTCACTGCACTTAGTGAAAATTCTCTGCTCTCCTCACATTCCCTGGCTGAACTTTTAGAATTACATTGTGCCCCAAAATCTTGAAACAAACATTAGCCCTAAGGAAAGTGCAACAGAGCCAGATATTTTCATACACACAATAACGTTTTCTTTATCCTAGGATCTTGGAATGGGACTGACTTAAGGAGTTACAGAAGTATCACATTCTGTCTTTCCACAGATAACATTCATTTCAGCCAATGGACTTGTGTTCCACAGCTCTTTACCATTAGTTTTGATGATAGATCCTCAAAGGAAGTACAGCTGTTTAATTGCCTCCAGAGTTACACCAATTACAATTAAATGGTATATCACAGTAGCAATACAGTGTATTAAGAAAGGGATTGCAACATGCTGAATTTTAGTATTTTCCATTCTTAATGATAACCAATTCAAAATCTGGACTAAAATTTACCTGCTTCCTACATGTATCCTTCTTTTCCCTCTTATAAATAACAGGGCTTATCCTTCTCTTCATGAGGAAAAAATTCTAATATGGGTCTAATTTGGAGGCATCTCCTTTGCCTCAATTTATCATCAGTGCCATAATCACTGTCAGTGCAACACATAAGGGCTGATAAACCGCATTCCTTCTTCTGGCTGGCATACTGTGTCCTGAAAATAGAACCAAATATGTCTTGAATAAATAGTGCTTATCTTTTTAAACTAAATTTTTTATTGTACTGCTCATATATACAACAAAGGATACGTGATTTAGGCTAGTTGCAAGTATTTTTGGTGTTCTCTTTGTTGGTAAAAGGTACCTGAATATGATATTTTGACATGAAGTGCTTTCTTCTCCCCCTCACTGGCAGAATATATTGTGTTAAATTGCTTCCAGATCCTTTTTACAGCAGAACTATCATGATTCCCTGTAATTTTAGCTTTGATTTTCTAAATTCTTTTTTACATTAACAAAGAACCTTTGTTTTGAAAAAAATTCCCAAAGCATTCTCAAACTTGCAACAGTTTAAAACACAAACTAAGCATAGATATTTCAATTCTCATGTGTAAATACCGTTCTGCAGATGATGAGGTGGGAGGGAATTAGAAATGTTGGTTTTAGAAGTAGATTGCAAAAAAGAAAAGATACGGTGTTTTTAGAGAGCTTTCAGTAGCCATTTGGCATCTCACATAAATGTGTTTGGCACTTGACCAATGAGAACTGGAGTTTTTTATGCTTTAGAAAGAATCAGAGTGAATAGCTGTCAGCAGGCTCTTACCTGAAAAGATAAGCCAAAGCTGCATATCTTCTAGGTAGTTCTCAAACCTTACCTTGAAATTACACTGTAACCATAGTAACCTCCTAATGGCTAAATAAGGTGCCCAAGTGTCCCACATTACCAGAGCTTCATCTTGATCCAAAAACTTAGACTGTCTCAGTTGTGAAGTTTCTTGGCTGAGAGAGAATCTGAGTGCTCTCTGAAATGCACATAAATGGGTAAACATTAGAAAAGTGAAAGAAGCAGTTAAGCTAAAGTACAAGATTTTATGCAATGGATTGGAATAAACTGTCCAGAAAGGTACTGAGGTGGCAAGGTCAGGGGTTTTTGCTATTTTTTTGGTTGTTTTGTTTTTTTCTTGTTGTTTGTTTGTTTGTTTTTTCAGAACAATTTCTAATTAATGCTATGGAGCCAGAGGGTTTTATAGTGAAGTATGTGGGGTTACCTGACAAACCTCTAATTTCCCTTCTCCTTGTTCAAGGTTACCAAGCACAGTCTACACACTTAAAATGGGAGACTGTCAGTACAAAAACCAAATTAAATTCATTGTGTGATTTATTTCTTAGAGATCTCTTGGGGACATTCAGATTCATTGCAAGCCTTGTAAACATGCCAGACAAATTTCTGGTGCTAGGTATTTCCCAAGGACCTCACAGTCACTGCTTCTTTACTGGATACGACTGGACACCCTTCCAGCAGCGTGCAAGCTTTCTCTACAGAGATGCATGACCCTGACCCTACACACATACACACACAGATATGCATAGACACTCAGGCCATATCAGGAGACAAAAGCTCATGCATGCAGCTTTAGGTGGGAATCCTAGCCATTAGGTGACACAACCTGATGTACATATGCAACCCAGCAAGGAGATGCATGCATTCCAGGCCACAGGTCAGTGCTCAGTTCATAATGTTTATGTACTTGGTTCACATTCAATGAAGAGATGGGAAAAGGAGGCTTATGTTTCTCATAAGCCACACAGCTTTCCTGCCACGTATCTTGCTGTAGTATTTCTCTCTTACTGAACTTCAGCAAATAATCCTCAAAATGAAAGTGTTTAAAGATTTAGCATTTTCCCCTCATTCTCCTTCAATCAGTATAAGGAAACATTTAAACTACACTTCTGAGAGTGTCATCAAGCCTTTGAATGAAATCAAGCCTAGACTTAGAATCACAGAATCAACTAAGTTGGAAAAGACCTTCAAGATCAAGTCCAACCTTTATCTCACAACTGCCAAGTCCACCACTAAACCATGTCATCGAGGGCCTTATCTACATGTTTTTTGAACACTTCCAGGGACGGTGACTCCACCACTTCCCTGGTCAGCCTGTTCCAATACCTGATCATCCTCTTTGTGAAGAATTTTTTCCTAATATCCAGTCTAAACTTCCTCTGCTGCAGCTTGAGGCCATTACCTCCTCATATCACTTGCAATATGGGAGAAGAGATCAATCCCCACCTCACTACAACCTCCTTTCAGGTAGCTGTAGAGGGCTATAAGCCTTCTCCAGATGGTACTTCTAAATTAAAAATGCAGAAGGTGACCTTTTGAAATTTTACTGATAGCAAAATCATAGAAGGGCACACACCTTCTTTATATTTTTATTTACAGTTCACATTTAATTCAAGTTATTAGGAGAAGTTATGGATTAGTATACCCTGCTGTTATAAAATGCATATTTATGAGGTTTGGATGAATAATTCACATAAAAAATATACTGCTTTGCTAATCAAAGGATATTTGAAAGCAATGTTTTTCATGATTTCTTTGTTATTTGAAATTACTAAATCAATGCATTTGTGACTGGGATCTTAATCTGTGGCTTGCCTGAGACTTGTTCTCAGAATATTTGATAGTCTAATTGTATTGCCTGCTAGTTACAGGTCAGATAAATCATGTGATGCTATTTCCTTGCTCTGTTTTTATTGATAAAAGAACCTTTCTAAAATAAATTATCATGTAGGAGGACAGAATGTTCCATTTCTGTGAATGCTTGTGCATGTGATTTTGAAATCTGTTCATGATCACTTGTGCCAGTGTGACTTGAGCATATAAATATTTGAAAAAAAGAAATACAAGCTGATAGCAATCATGCCAAAGCAAAATGTGAGCAAATATTTATAGAAAGAGCTTTTTTCCCCTATATTGTATCAGCTTGAAATAATTAGAGAGAAAATAAGAAATATTTTGAATCATTTTCTAGGTAATGAGACTAGAAGCCAGCTTCTGTTCTGCTCTGCTAGAACTATCTGTTCAGTGGTTTGCAAAGAAACAAAATGTTTGCATTTGTACGTGCCTCACTTCAGAAAAAAGAATATTTTTTCTCTACTATACTTGTGATGGGTCTGAGAGTATGACTTACCACATGAATTTCACAAAGAGGAAAAGGGCCATTAAAAGTGGGATGTTACTATAAAATGGAAAACAGCTGGATGACAGGTAAGACACTCAACTAGAGCAGCTTACTTTCTCTGGTTTCTTTATATAGCCCTGCCTCAATTTTCTGTGCTAACTTGGGCATATCAAAATTTTCTTTGCTTCTGTTTCCTCTCTGTAAAACAATAATAATAATTCTCCTCTATATTTTTTTTATGAGGACAACCTAATGGTAATGAGGTTGTTATCTAAATGATATAAGAGGGACCGAAGAAAAGATGCCAATGATAAACACAAACCAAACTTTCTGCATGAACATCACTGCCTGACACAGAGACTGCTGAGCTACATTTTTTGAGGGTTGTTTAGTCAATCTTTGAATGTCAAAGTGTCCATACTGCACAAAACCAGAATCTCATGGAGTCTTTTAGAGTGCAATGCATTTTTCTATCAGTTTAGTGATATTTTTATGAAATTTCTTTTTGTATTACCTGAAATTCTAGTAAAAGCCACTTAAACATTAAGGTTTGTGCTCTAGTTGTATAACAAAGGTAGATGGTACAAATAGCCATTTCTTTCTATTGTGCCTCTTAGTTACAAGTTGTTCTGTCATTGAGTGGAAAACATCCATTAGGAGCTTCCAGGATAAAGAAGGGCCTTCCTCCTAGGCTTGGAGCACTGCAGCAAAGCCTCACTTTCTACAGATGCAAGAACATACTGAAAACCTTTGCAAGGAGCAATAGAGAGGTTGTCCTCTCTAAGGCTCTGCAAATTGCTGTGGAAAGGACAATAAAAAGACAATAAAAGGGGCTCCTCTGGACAATGCCCTTCCCTGCCACAGCCATTTAGCTAAGAAAATTAAATGCAACATGATGAGCTGGTGTTGTCATGTGAAACAGCATAAAGCACTAGGTTATTTTAATGAAAACCAGCTTCAGCTATATTCCTGAAAAAAAAAATATTTGACAGAATGACAGCAACTGCATGGTTTAAAAGAAAACATTAATGAGCTTAATATTTTTTATTGGACTATGATGGTGGCAATATTATTAACTAATACATTTTTCATTGCAGAGTCATGAAAGAGTTTGCTACTGGGAAGTGATACTATGATCAGAATCAAGTACATGAATGTCTTTGCCCTTATAAATTTGACCACTTTACACAAATACACACATATGTGTAAATATATACAGAAGATGCACGTATATGTCTACATATGTGAAGGTGACATGCATATCTGGTGAGTAAAATAGAAGTGCAGAAGCCTTGATGTGGGCTGATTTTTATTAATTTCATTTTTGGAAAAAGACTATATATATCTTGAATATCAAAATAATATATTGATCTGTTTTCATATGTTTGTGTGCATGTGCATGTACATGTGGGATACATAAAATTAAGAATCCTCAGATTCATTCATATATATTTACATGAACATACCCCAGATATTCACCTCCTAAGCCCTTAGTCTGACTACCCATCCGTGCCTGTGGGGGAAAGAGTGATGAAATGTGTATGAGATTTTTGCTTGATTGTGTTTGTCACAATGGCAAAAGTATTGGCAGCTGTCCCAGTGGAGATATGAGTAAATCTGGCAGACCACAGTCTAAAATTAGTTCTCTCTATATGTAATTGTCCTACTTTTTTTTTGCCACACTGAGCTTGTGCATGTATCATATAACCACCACAGTTTTGCAGGCTGCTAGACATATTTTCTTTGGTAGGGTGGACAATTAGCAGTCCACTAATTTTTCATGTTCATAGATGTTACTACGCACATACTTCTATTTTTAAATAAATTTAATGTGTTCACTATATTAGCACAAAAAATGCATTGCTCTCAATGAACTCTGAGATTTTGCTTCTGTATTTAGCGATTTACTTGAAACAGAATGAATGCTGGGAGGGAGGATCACTGTCTGTCCATCAGTGGTACAGCAGAATGATTCATGTCATACCCTTGGAGGGAATTACATCATTCTTGGCCATTTCTACTCCTGAGCTTATATTTGTCATTCATCTACTTGAAAAAGATACCTTCAAATTGATATTATTGCTTCCTCCAGTAACTCCAGACTGTGCTATTTTCAGAGAGTTTAGAACATGAAAAATGTTTGTTTCTTGTTCTGTATGTTCTCTACTAATCTGCAGAGACCATCCCTGCTCAGAAATCATAGATTATATGTAAAAATGATTATATTTAAGATGGGGGGGAGGGGAGGAGGGGAGAGCTGGGTCCATCCTGAGGATCCATCCTAGGGTGCCAGGAGCCCCCCTTGGGGACCAAGGATCTACCCCAGGGAGCCAGGGACCATCTTGGGATGCCAGGCTCCATCTGGAGGTACCAGGCCCCCTCCTGATGTCCCACACGCCACGATTCCTACCTGGCTGCCAGGACCCATCCTGGAATGCTGGGGTCTATCTTCAGGTGCCAGGACCCATCCTGGATCCATCCATCCATCCTGCATCCATCTGTCATCCCTCCCTCCATCCATTCATCATCCATTCATCATCCATCCATCCATCTATCCATCATCAATTCATCATCCATCCATCCACTCACTCATCCATCCACCCACTCATCCATCCATCCATCCATCCATCCATCATCAATCCATCCATCCATCCATCCATTCCCCCACTCATCCATCCATCCATCATCCATCCATCCATCCCTCCCTCCATCCATCCCTCCATCCCTCCCTCCATCCCTCCATCCCTCCCTCCATCCCTCCATCCCTCCATCCCTCCATCCCTCCATCCATCCATCCATCCCTCCCTCCCAGGGCGCCAGGATCCATTCTGGAGTACCAGGACCTGTCCCACCCTGCCACGGGGTGTCTATGGGATGTCTGTGTGATGTCTATGGAGTGTCTATGGGATGTCTGTGTGATGTCTATGGAGTGTCTATAGGATGTCTGTGTGATGTTTATAGGGTGTCTATGAGGGGCCTGTGGGATGTCTATGGGGTGTCTACAGGCCGAGCCCAGCAGCATCCCCCCAAGCCCAGATTCCCTTTGGGATGCAGTCTGTGTTCCCACTCATCCCTCCTCCACCCAGAGCCCGAGGCTCAGCCCTGGGAGATTCTCTTGTGTCTCGTATGAGGGTTGAGCCCAGCGAGGAAAACTGTGGGAACCTTTTACTTCCATGTTCTGGGAATGCCACAGGAGCGTCCACGGGGCTGTGTGTCAAACATGGGGCCATAGAGACCCCGACTCACCCCAAGAGGAGGTGACCCCCCCAGTACCCCCCTCATGCAGAGGCACAGGGAGGGGTGAAGCCACCGAGTTTGGGGGTCCCAGTCCCTCCATTGGGATCCAGCCTTGGGAATGCTGAGTGGAGGGGGTGTTCAATGGGATTTTCCACCCTCTTGGTGGGGACAAGGAGGGATTTCTATAGGGGAGGGTCTATGGGGGGTCCTCCAGGTGTTCCCCATGGGGGGCTCCATGGATGGGATCCCACTTGGAAAGAGGGATAAAGCCAACAGGGACTTTGCCCCTGGGTTACACATGGCCACCAGCAGAGGCTGGATCCTGCTCCCATGGGATGGGGTGGGGGGATTTGGGGGTTTGGGGGGCTGAATGGATGATGGATGGATGGATGATGGATGGATGGAGGATGAATGGATGGATGACGGA
>JBCJKH010015552.1:0-13748 GCA_039877255.1 Loriculus beryllinus
CCCCCCCCCCCCCCCCCCCCCCCCCCCCCCCCCCCCCCCCCCCCCCCCCCCCCCCCCCCCCCCCCCCCCCCCCCGGGACTGGTTCTGCTGCGGGAGGGCGCGGAGCGGGAGATGGTTCAGGGAAGACAAAAGCGAGACAAAGGGGGACGGGAGCGGGGAGCAGCGGAGCTGGGGATCGGGCAGGGACTGGCAGGGGGCTGCCTGCGGGCGGAGTGAGGGGCCGGGCACCCCCCCCCCCACATCCCCCGTACTGGGGCTGTCCCTTTGGGAGGCTTGGGGCCGGGGAGGAGCCCGCACCAGCCCTTGCCAGGGCAGCCTTGTGCGGGCGGCAGGGACCCCCCTACCCCCGGCATCTGCTGGGGGGTGCTGCCACTTCCCCCCCCTCCTTCAGGAATTGCAGGCGCTGAAGATGTCCGGCTCCATCGCCTCGTACGATCAATTGGTGCGGCAAGTGGAGGCTCTGAAGAAGGAGAACAGCCACCTCCGGCGGGAGCTGGAGGATAACTCCAACCACCTCTCCAAGCTGGAGAATGAGACCTCGGACATGAAGGTGAGGACAAACCCAGGGAGGGCGGACGCGGACCCCGGGCAGGGGAGGGCACACTGGACGGGGGGGATGTTCCCTACACGGTACCCACCTCCCCAATGGCTCTGTACCTGGTTTAGGAGGTCCTAAAGCACCTCCAGGGCAAGCTGGAGCAGGAGGCGCGGGTCATGGTGTCCTCGGGACAAACGGAGGTCCTGGACCAGCTGAAAGGTGGGTGCCCAGGCTGGGGGTGTGGGTGTCTCAGCCAAGCCCCCCCCCCCCCCCCCTTACGCTGCTGCCCCTGTCCCCAGCCCTGCAGATGGACATCACCAGCCTCTACAACCTCAAGTTCCCTCCGGAGATGTCTGGAAGCGGGCGCAGCGCCGAGGACAGCCCATTGCCACCCGCACCGCAGAGGGACAGCGGCGGGGACCTGGGCAGAGCCACCTTCAGGATGCTGGAGGAACTCGACCGGGAGAGGTAAGGGCCGGGATTGTGGAGGGATGCAGGAGGCAAGGATGGGGCTGACAGGGCTCCCCCCCCTCCCTTCTCCCCAGGTGCTTCCTTCTGGGTGAGATTGAGAAGGAGGAGAAGGAGAAGGTCTGGTATTACACCCAGCTGCAGAGCCTGGCCACCCGCCTGGAGGAGCTGCCCCATGTGGAGACGGTGAGCAGGGGGTCCCGGCACCCCGGGGGGCACAGGCAGGACCCTGCATCGCCCTCACGCCATCCCTTCTCTTTGCCCCCCTCCCCAGTTTTCCATGCAGATGGATCTCATCCGGCAGCAGCTGGAGTTCGAGGCTCAGCACATCCGCTCGCTGATGGAGGAGCGCTTCGGGACGACGGACGAGATGGTGCAGCGGGCACAGGTCAGGGCGGGCAGGATCTGCCCCTTCTCCTCCTCACACCTCCTGTGCTGTGCCTGGGGTGCTCCAGCTGCCCCATCCCAACAGCGTCAGCCCCGGGCACCCTCCCGCTCAGCACCGAGGTCTGTGCATCCTCGCACCCAGCTCTTTGCATCCACACACAGCTCCTTGTAGCCTTGCACCAGCTCCGTGCACACTGACACAAGCTCTGTGAACCCCAACACCCACCCTTGTGCACCCATTGCACCCTCATGCCTGGCTGTTGGGGGGGTCCCAGCCCTCGCTGACCCCCTCTCTTCCCCCAGATCCGAGCATCCCGGCTGGAACAGATCGACAAAGAGCTCATGGAGGCACAGGACAAGGTGCAGCAGCCGGAGCCGCAGGTAATGGGACGGGGCTGAGGCCGGCCGGGGTCTGTCCCAGTGCCCATGGGATGCTGGAGCCGGGGCCGGGCTCCGCATCCAACTCCATTATCCCAACCGTCCCCGCCGGCGCCAGGGCTTTTGTGAGGCTGCCGGCACCGTGGAACGGGCAGTTGCCATGGAGACGAGAAGTAGGCCATGGCGCAGCGGGCGGTGCGCAGGCTCCCGCAGCATCTGCCGGGTGGTGCCCACCATCGCCACAGCCACCACCACTTGCACCTCCGTGATCCCACAGACAATCTGTCACCTCCAGCCCCTCCATTACCCGCAGCCCCTCCATCACCCCATGGACCCTCCATCACCCCCAGCCCCTCCATCACCCCATGGCTCCTCCATCACCCATGGCCTCTCCATCCCCACATGGCCCCTCCATCCCCCCATGGCCCCTCCATCACCCCATGGTCCCTCCATCACCCCCAGCCCCTCCATCACCCGCAGCCCTGCACACCCCAGCTAGCCCCACTTCCACTGCCGCCCCTCCATTGCCACGCAAGCAGCTCTGTGGGCTTGTCCCCAGCAGTCCTCACTGCCCACCCTACTCGCTTCACCCACGCTTCTCCTTTTGTGAGCCTGCTGCTGTGGCAGCCCCCTCCCAATCAGCCCCGATTCCAGCTTAAAATACAGCCTTGGCACTGATGAAAGCAACTGGGAAACGCTGCTATTTAATGGCACCCGTGGGTTGCTGTAAAGCAGGAAGGGACTGGGCACGGGGAGCAAGCTCATTGCAACCCATCCCCATCTGCCCCCTTCTCTGCAGCTTTGTGGGAAGGTGCCGGGTATGGAGGGCGATGGCAGCCTGGACCCCCCGACCCACCCCGAGGAAGGGGGTAGCAGCAAGGTGAGGGGCACCCACAGCAGAGCCTGGCTGGGGTGGGCTGAAGGGGAAGGGGGGGTAGCCGTGTTTAACCCTCACCCCCCCCACCCCGTTGCAGGTGGAGGTGGTGTTCTGGCTCCTGTCCATGCTGGCCACACGGGACAAGGACGACATGTCCCGCACGCTGCTGGCCATGTCCAGCTCGCAGGAGAGCTGCCTGGCCATGCGCAAGTCGGGCTGCCTGCCCCTGCTCATCCAGATCCTGCACGACTCGGACGGCGAGCCGGGCCCCCCCGAGAGCCCCACCGGCACCAAGGATGCCCGCATGCGTGCCAATGCCGCCCTCCACAACATCGTCTTCTCCCAGCCTGACGAGGGCCAGGCCAAGAAGGAGATGCGAGTGCTGCACGTGCTGGAGCAGATCCGCTCCTACTCGGAGACCTGCTGGGACTGGCTGCAGATGCAGAGCAGGGATGGGGGCAGAGGCTTTGAGAATGGCACAGGTATGGGGAGGGGAGCGGTGCCGGCGTGTGCACGGACACACACGCGTGGTGATGCACGTGGCCGCGAGCATCCGAGTGTGCCGGAGGTGGCGGTGATGGAAGGAGACCCCCAAGGTTGACCCTTCTCTTTCTCCCTGCAGCACCAGTGCCCATCGAGCCCCAGATCTGCCAGGCCACCTGCGCCATCATGAAGCTCTCCTTTGACGAGGAGTACCGGCGGGCCATGAATGAGCTGGGTGAGATGGGGTGGGTGCTGGGAGCGGGCTCCATCCCTTTTGTACCCTCCTCCCTGGTGCCTGAGTCGCCCCCCATCCTGTCCTGCAGGAGGGCTGCAGGCGGTGGCTGAGCTGCTGCAAGTGGACTATGAGATGCACAAGATGACAAACGACCCTCTCAACCTGGCGCTGCGGCGATACGCGGGGATGGCCCTCACCAACCTCACCTTTGGCGACGTGGTCAACAAGGTCGGGGGGTCTGCGAGAGTGGGGGTTTGCAGGGCTGGGGGGGGGGGCACAGCATCACCTCAGCATCCTCATCCTCCCTGCAGGCAACGCTGTGCTCCCGCCGGGGCTGCATGGAAGCCATCGTGGCTCAGCTGGGCTCTGACAGCGAGGAGCTGCATCAGGTGGGTGCTGGCTTTCTGTGCGCTCACAGCCCAGAAATGAACTGGAAATGGGCTGCATCAAAGGGAGCGTGAGCAGCAGGTTGAACGAGGGGATCCTGCCCCTCTGCCCCTGTGAGACCCCCCCTGCAGCACTGTGTGTGGTTCTGGTGTCCTCAGCATAAGGACATGGAGCTGTTGGAACAAGTCCAGGCGAGGCCACGAGGATGCTCAGGGGTCGGAGCAGGTCCCATACAGAGCCAGGCTGAGAACATTGGGGCTGTTCAGGCTGGAGAAGAGAAGCTGCGTGGAGACCTCAGAGCAGCTTCCAGTGTCTGAAGGGGGCTGCAAGGATGCTGAAGAGGGGCTCTTCATCAGGGACTGTAGTGATAGGACAAGGGGTGATGGGTTCAGACTGAAACAGGGAAAGTTCAGGTTAGATACAGGGAAGAAATTCTTTACTGTGAGGATGTTGAGGCACTGGAATGGATTGCCCAGAGAAGTGGTGAATGCTCCATCCCCGGCAGTGTTCAAGGCCAGGCTGGACAGAGCCTTGAGTGACATGGTTTAGTGTGAGGCATCCCTACCCATAGCAGGGGGCTTGGAACTGGATGATCCTGAGGTCCTTTCCAACCCAAACCATTCTGTGATTCTATGGTGGTGTGGGGGCTCCCCTGGGTTGTGGGGGGACAGGCAGGGGACAGTCCCTTTGCCCACCTCCCTCCCTCTGCCCTCCCAGGTGGTCTCCAGCATCCTGAGGAACCTCTCCTGGCGGGCTGACATCAACAGCAAGAAGGTGCTGCGGGAGGTGGGCAGCGTGACCGGGCTGATGCGATGCGCGCTGCATGCGGGCAAGGTGAGCACCGGAGAGGGCAGGAGCGGGCACCGGGGTGGCCGGACCGGGGCTGATGGATCCGTGTCCCCTCCCGCGTCAGGAGTCTACTCTGAAGAGCGTCCTGAGCGCGCTGTGGAACCTGTCGGCTCACAGCACGGAGAACAAAGCTGCCATCTGCGGGGTGGAGGGGGCCTTGGGCTTCCTGGTGAGCACCCTCACGTACAAGTGCCAGAGCAATTCGCTGGCCATCATCGAGAGCGGCGGCGGCATCCTCAGGAACGTCTCCAGCCTCATCGCCACGCGGGAGGACTACAGGTGAGGGTCACCAAACGGCTGCGGTGGTGGTGGTGGTGCTGGTGCGGGGGGGGTGTCGGGGACCTGATGTCCTGATGGCCGGGGGTCCCCCTCATCTCACAGGCAGGTGCTCCGGGACCACAACTGCCTGCAGACGCTGCTGCAGCACCTGCGCTCGCACAGCCTCACCATCGTCAGCAATGCCTGCGGCACGCTCTGGAACCTGTCTGCCCGCAGCCCCCGCGACCAGGAGCTGCTGTGGGACCTGGGGGCAGTCAGCATGCTGCGCAACCTCATCCACTCCAAGCACAAGATGATCGCCATGGGCAGTGCGGCCGCTCTGCGCAACCTCCTCACCAACCGGCCCCCCAAATACAAGGACACGGCTGTGGTGTCGCCGGGCTCCTGCATGCCCTCGCTCTACATGCGCAAGCAGAAGGCGCTGGAGGCTGAGCTGGATGCCAAACACTTGGCTGAGACCTTTGACACCATGGAGAAACAGAGCCTGAAAAGCCAGAGCGTGAAGAAGCCGACGCGGCACGTGGAGAGCTTGGTGAAGGACTACGCCTCCGACTCCGGCTGCTTCGACGATGACGAGGTGCCCAACATCTCCACCGGCGTGGAGACCGCCAGCGCATCCGTCCTTTCCATGTTCCTCAATTCCTCCTTCCTGCAGGGGCAGGCGCTGCCCAGGGCACTGGCACAGAGGCGATGCCTGGAGCCGGAGAAGGACGGCAGCAACAAACCAGCCGAGCCCAAGAAGCTGCCGCTGCCGGAGGATGACGTCTCACTGGCTGCTGAGAAGTTGGCCAACAAGATCTCGAACACGGTGGCCAAGATCGACAAGCTGGTGGAGGACATCTCTACCATGCACACGTCCTCAGACGACAGCTTCAGCCTCAGCTCGGAGGACCACTGCCTGGAATGGCAGTATGGCCCCGAGGAGGTTCACGAGGCGCGTGCCCAGTCCTGCTCGCCCTGCCGCCTCTCCGATGCCGGCGGCTTCACCAAGCGGGAGGGCCTGAGCCGGGCACACACGTTGCTGCGGCTGAAGACCGCCTACACCAGCCTGTCCAACGACAGCCTCAACAGCGGCAGCACCAGCGACGGTTACTGCACCAAGGAGCACATGAAGCCTTGCACCAGAGCCTCCTTCCTCGACTACCGGGAGGAGCTGCAGCGCTACCAGAAGCGGCCAAGCCGGCTTGACCTCAAGAGCATCCTGAGCAGCAAGCCGGAGCGGGCTGAACCCCCCACGCTCAAGGGCAGAGACCCGGCCGAGCCAGATAAGCCAGAGCAGCGAGACCTTCCTGAACGGGCCAAGAAGACGGTGACTTTCCCCAGCCCAAAGGCATTGGAGAAAGAGGCTGAGTGGAAGAAGGAGGCGGGCAGCAAGCTATCCCCTGACTCCCAGGTCCGCACCATCAAACTCTCCCCATCCTACCAGCACATCCCTCTGCTTGAGAGCCTGGCGAAGAGTGGCATGGCCACTGGCACCGGCCACCACTCCTCCCTCCTGGGCAGAAAGCAAGCCTGGCTTCCCCCCACGCTGCTGCAGACAGCAGAGACCTTGAGCAAGATCCCGGAGAAGCTGCCTGCCCACCCGCCGGCCACAGCGGAGCAGGAGTCAGTGCAGAAGTACTCAGTGGAGGACACCCCAATCTGCTTCTCAAGGTGCAGCTCCCTCTCTTCCCTCTCCTCGGCAGATAATGTGCTCGATGGGCAAAGCCACAGTGAGAATGAATTGGACAGTGACTCCTCCCTGGAGATCCTGGAGATGGAGGAAGAGGATGCAGAAGGAGAGGACGGGAGGCAGGAGAAGGAGAAGGCAGTAGATACGGGTCTAGCCATGCCGGTGGGGATTTCCCAACCCATCAGCATCCCCTTCCCAAAGCGAGACAAAGTCTTCCTGCGGGAATCATCCCCATCGCACCAGGAGGACCTCACGCCCTCGAGCTCCTCAGAGAACTACATCCAGGAGACGCCACTGGTGATGAGCCGCTGCAGCTCCGTCAGCTCCCTGGGCAGCTTCGAGAGCCCCTCCATCGCCAGCTCCATCCAGAGCGACCCTTGCAGTGAGATGATCAGCGGCACCATCAGCCCCAGCGAGCTGCCCGACAGCCCAGGGCAGACCATGCCACCCAGCCGCAGCAAGACCCCCCTCTTCGAGCTGGGCTGCCAACCGGAGAAGGAGACCAGTCAGTTCAACATCCAGTGGGAAAACAACGTCAAGAAGTTCATGGAGATCACTGATTTCAAGGAACGCTTCCAGCTGCCCCAAGACCTGGACTCCATGGTCTACTTCACAGTGGAGAAACCCAACGAGAACTTCTCCTGCGCCTCCAGCCTGAGCGCGCTGCCCCTGCACGAGCACTACGTGCAGAAGGATGTGGAGCTCAAGCTGATGCCCACCTTCCCGGAGAAGAACAGCCTGAATTTTGTGGCTCACGAGAAGAGGGAGGAGCGGCGGGAGGAGCGGTACCTGGAGGGCAGGCGACGAGCTGACCGCGCTGAGCCCCCTGACGACGACGACATCGAGATCCTGAAGGAGTGCATCAGCTCCGCCATGCCCTCCCGATTCCGCAAAGTGAAGACCTCGCTGCTGTCCGGCCAGGTCCTGCACCCCCAGACAAAGAAGCCGGTGCACGTCCCTGTCTACATGCTGGTGCCAGCCCACGCGCACCCCGGCATCCCCAAGCACCTGCGTGCCTCTGCCCGTGACCTCTTCAAGGACGATGACTCCTTCACTGACTCGGCTGATGGGACCCCCGGCAACTTCTCCAGCGCTGCCTCGCTGAGCGATGAGACCCTGCGCTACCCGGCCACCGAGGAGGCCGAGCCCCCCCGTGGCCCAGGCACAGGGCACCCGGTTCTGCCCGATGGGCACCGTGAGGCTGGCACCATCCCGGCCAGGAGAGCCGCCTCCGGCAGCTCAGCGCCCGCCCGGCTGAGCTCAGCCCGCAAGGGGAAAGCAGTGTCGAGCTGCGGCCAAGGTGGGGACAAGAAGTGGGGCCAGCCCCCTGCAAAAGGAGGACCCAACCTGGAGCTGGAGGTGGGGAGGACCAGTGGTCCCCCAGGGAGGAAGGATGCTCCCCAGGAGGACGGGGTGGCCTTCCAATCCCTGTGCCACACCACACCAACTGAGGAAGCTGTCTACTGCTTCTATGAGCAGGACTCGGACGAGCCACCCGACGCAGGCAAGCGGGTGTCCAGCAGCAGGGCCCAGCCTGGCCAAGTGCCCAGGAAGGAGAACAGGGGCAGCTCTGGCCCCCGGAGGGAGCCTGAGCCCCGTCCCAGTCCTCGGCCAGTGAAGATGAAGCCACAGAACAACCTCATTGCAGATGAGACCCCGCCGTGCTATTCCCTCAGCTCCTCCATGAGCTCACTGAGCGATGCCAACCTCTCCGACAGCGAGGAGCGGGGCCAGCCCTGTGGCAAAGCCGCTTGGTTGCGGTCAGCTGCAGCTGCAGGGCAGGCTCAGGGGGGCTCCCCCAGTTCCCCCAGCCTCAACTCAGAGGATGATTTGCTGCAGAAGTGCATCGGCTCAGCCATGCCCAAGCACCGGCGGCCCTCAGCTCGCCGGAGAATGGCAGAGCGCAAGCAGAAGCCAGTGGGTGCCAGTGGGAGGGAGCGGAAAGCAGAGGGGAGGCATTGCCCCACCGAGGATGCCAGCTCCGACCGGGGCTCAGACCTGGACAGTGTGGAGTGGCAAGCCATCCAGGAGGGTGCCAACTCCATAGTCACTTGGCTGCACCAGGCTGCTGCCTCCCTCTCGCGGGAGCCTTCCTCCGAGTCTGACTCCATCCTCTCCTTCATGTCGGGGCTCTCGGTTGGGTCCACCCTGCAGCTCTCCTTGGGCAGGCAGGAGAAGAAGCGGGCCGGCAGCGTGGCCAGCCGGGATGCAGCGAGGAGGGAGCACAGCAAGAGCCGCCCGGAGAGGAAGGATGTGCCCGGTGCCCGCTCTGCCGGACGTGGAGGTGCCAGGGCAGAGCGGAGCCCAGCTCCCACCAAGCCGGTACCGAACCTGCCCGTGGTCTTCCGCGGCAGGACCGTCATCTACATGCCCAGCCTGGCCAAGGACACCCCCAGCCCGAGGGCTACCCCAAAGAAAAGCCCTGCAGCGAAGCCCGAGGCGCCGCCAGCCAAGAACCTCTCCCTGAGCCAGCAGCGCTCTCGGAGCCTGCACCGGCTGGGCAAGCCCCCCGAAACCGTGGACCTGGCGCTGCCCAAGAGGAGCACAACGCCTCCCGCCCGCATTGGCAAGGGCCCCCCTTCCTCGGGCTCCTCTCGCACCTCCACCCCGTCCCAGCATGCCCCCAAGAAGCTGCCGTCGCCTTCCCAGCACACCAAGCAGGGTCCTGCAGCCACGGGCAAGGTGGGCAGCTCCTCCTCCCCACCCGGCCCCCCGGCTAAAGCCCCGGCGCCCAGGTCCTCGGCTCCCAAGCCGTCCAAGACGCAGAAATCACCCGTTCGCATCCCCTTCATGCAGAAGCCCAGCAGGAAGGTGCTGCCGGGCCGGGGGGCCATGCCGGTGCTGGAGGAGCAGGTTGACGGTGGGAAGGCGCGGGGCAGCAGACCGGCGGGGGGCCGGCTCAACCTGGTGCGGATGTCTTCCACCCGTTCCAGCGGCAGCGACTCGGACCGCTCCGGCTTCCTGCGCCAGCTCACGTTCATCAAGGAATCCTCCAGCCTGGTGCTGCGGCACCGCGCCGAGCTCTCCCCAGCGCAGCCCCGCGGTGCCTCCCCGCAGCGCAGCCGGGATGCGCTCCCCGCCGTTTTCCTCTGCTCCTCCCGCTGTGACGAGCTCAAGGCAGCCAAGCCGGCGGCCTCCAGCCCGCGGCCCCTCGTCCCCAGAGCCCAGCTCGGCGGCAAAGTCTCCACCGGGGTAAAGCCACCGCGGAGGACCAGCTCCGAGAGCCCGTCCCGGCTGCCGGTGAAGAGCAGCATCCCTGCGCCAGAGCCCTTCAAGAGGTACTCGTCCTCGCCCAACATCAGCGTGGCGCGGAGGACGAGCAGCCCTTCCTCCGTCCTCTCCGCCCGTTCCGAGGCTTCAGCGCGGCAGCGGCGGCAGCCTGAGGCAGCGCCCGGTGAGCAACCGGCGAAGCCGCCGGTGGTGGTGATGAAGGGCACTTGGCGGAGGATTCGGGATGAGGACATCCCGCACATCCTCAAGAGCACGCTGCCCTCCTCGGCCCTGCCGCTGGCGGGTGCTGGCGAGGAGGAGCGCCCCAGCAGCCCCAGCCCCAGGAAGACCAGTGATGCCGTGGTGCAGACTGAGGACTTCTCCACCACCAAGACCAACTCCAGCACCTCTCCCACCCTGGAGACCCGTGAGGGGCCCCCGCACACCCGTGCCGCCTGCGATGGCGAAGCTCTGGTGCCACCCAAGGCCACGCTGCCCATCTCCTTCAGCCACGAGGCACCCGCTGGTACCTTCCCCACCAGCCGACACGGCTCCCCAAGCAAAGCCGCCCGCGTCACCCCCTTCAACTACGTCCCCAGCCCCATGGCGGTGACAGCGGTGGCTGACAAGGGGGTGGAGAAAATCCAGGCTTGAGCAGCCCCGGCGAGGGTCCCATGACACCCTGTCCCATGGGAGCCAGCCAGAACTGTGCTGAGGTGGGGACAGGACGCAGCAGCGTGGGATGCTTGGGAACCAGAAGCCATCCCAATCCGCTGCCTGCCCCAGCTGGGGTCTTGCTGTACCAGAGCATCGCAGTTCTCAGTGCTGAGGACCAAGCAGAGCCAGGGGGACCTGCTGGGTGCTGGGATGGGGCTGATGCCCCGACCCAGGGTGAATCTCAGTGGCCACCTCCTCCCACTGTTGGGACATCCTGAAACAAGCTGAGGGAGAAGCCGTGCCCTCATCCTGCTCACCTGCCTTGGGCAGAGGCTGAACAAGGACCTGACCCTGCACACCAGGAGGGTGGCACACCATGCTTCTGCTTGTATCGCCACCAACACCCTGCTCTGCCAGCAATCAGCTCATTTATTACCCAGTGGGGAGGGAACACGTGGCTGGATCAATGCAGGGAGAGGCTTCACAGGAGAAGAACTCATGGCTGTGAGGAGATGAGGGCCAGAGCCCCCCTGTTGGTGCTACTGGAGGGTCCTAAATAAGGTCCATGGCTGATTGCTAATGGTAACCTGCAGCCACGGTGCTTGCACTTGTTCACAGCAGTGTTGGATGAAGATGCACAGGAGAAGCCAGGAAGGGGCTTGCTGGTGGATAACGGGGTCTTGTCAGGCTCGTCCCTGGAGGCTGCTTGCAGGGTTGCTTGCAGGCTGGGAGCTGCCCTGGAAGGGGAAGTGGTGCTGAACTGGTGCCAGGGTGCACAACCCCTAGGGAAGGGTCTAGGGCCCCTCACCCCCATCTACAGCCCCCCCTTCCCATCCCCGCCCGCAGCCAGGGTGTCCCCATGTGCCGTGGACACGAGTCCATCCGGGAGTGGATTATGCCCATGAGCATGGGGGCTCCCAGCCCCAAAGCATCAGGGAATCCCCCCTCCTGCTGTCAGCCTCATGTGCCGAGACTGGGGTGTGCAGGAAGCACCTTGACCCCAGGGAGTGGATGGGATGGGGCTGAGCTGCTGGTGAACACACCACTCACTCTATAGCTTCTTGCCTGCTGTGGATGACCTGTGGCATCCCCACATAGCAGTGCCACGGGAGGCAGACACAGGACTATGGGAACACGTGCAGAGGACACAGGGATCACCCCAAGGGCCGTGGGGGACATAATGAAGGGCTTTTAGGACTTGCACAGCGGTTGTGGGGACACGCAGTGGGGCCATAGGGATATGCACTGAGCCCAGGGAGACACCAGGGCTGTGGGGACATGCATGGGCTCCCCGGGGATGTGCACCAGGGTCATGGGGATGTGCGGACCCCAGTGTTGGTTGGAGGCCTCTGTTCCAGCTGTGGCTGGGAGGCTGCAGCCAGCGGGACCCAAGGCTGGCACTGAAGGAAAGGAGACCAAGTCCCCTGGGGCACTGCTGAGTGCCATAACCGAGCATCGGATGTGCTGGGAGGACCAACATCGCTCCATGCACTTGGCAGCAGCCTCAGGTTCAAACCTCACCACCCAGCCCCACTCTTGCCCATCTCTGCTCCACACGTGCGCGTTGACTTCGGCCCTCTGTGGGCAACCCCACCAGGTTCTCCAGCGCCCTGCTCCCTCCTTCGCTGTATGTATGTACTAAAGGATGTTATCTTACTGGGACTCTGGACAGTATTAAGAATTAAAAGCCAACCTGTGTAAATAGGAAGGGCTGGTCTTGTCTGTCCCACACACTCGGGCTGTGGAAAAGCGCAGCCTCCCCAGAGCGTTTTCTGGATCCATTTCTTGTGCAGGGTGGTAGCGGGACACAGACTCCTGCTAAGGCAGACAGCCACCCTGTGGGGTGTTACGGTGTCTTTATCCCCCAGCCACCAAGTGAAACAAGGCAGGCAGAAAGTCACATCTTCAGTCCTTGGAGAAGGGTTTTTAATGAGGTTTGTGACAATCCCTGTTCCCACCACCTTTACTATCAGTGCAGGATAGCCCTGCTTCTACCACCATCGCTGCAGGGTCATCAGCTCCCAAACAGGCTGCAAAAGCAGCCCTCAGTCACCCACGGTCCTTCACCTCTTCTCTTTGGAGGACAGGGCTCGCCGGGCTCTTCGTGCTGCCAAGCAGGATGTTCTCAGGCTCCTCACAAGCCTGTCGAAGAAGAACTCGTTCTGGTACTCGAGCTCAGTGAGGTGCTGCAGGAAGGGGGGCACCTCAGCTTTCTTCACACCCACACACACGGGGATCACTTTGGTCCCATGGCAGTGAATGATGTGACACAGGTTCCACTGGGAAACCCGCTGGCACCAAGGGTCCCCCAAGGACTTGGCAGAGAGGAGGAGAATGGCCACCCGGCTGGCCTCGATGACCTTGGTGGCAGTCAGGACGACGGGCTTCCCAGCCACGTGGTCCTGGTGTTCTGTATAGCCCCGAAACCCCTCTTTCTTCAAGTGCTCAGAGATGCGGGAGGCGATGTGGTCATCTTCAGGGCAGTACCAGAGGGAAAAGTCATAGGTGAAACCACAGCACGAGGGCGCAGAGGACGTGCCACCCTCTGGGGACAAGGGCATCGAGCTCATGGGCAGCAGGGACAACACAAGGTCTGAGCCTTCCCTCCTGCACCAGGAACCGGCAGGGGCAGCAGGTCCCACCGCTGCCAAGGGGGCAAAGCACAGTGACGCCGGATCCCCCCGTAAACCAAACACAGTTCCCTTCTCCCCTATTAGATAGACAGAAACCGCAAGGACGCGACGTGCCGAGGCCTGGGGCGATGCTCCAGCACCGGCAGCGCCCGGAGCAAGCAGCAGCTCCTCAGAGCGCTTTCTGCCTCATGTCGGCAATGCCGCTCTCCAGCGCCGAGCCCGCCCTCTGCAGCTCCCGGCGCTGCTCCTGCAGCCGCTCCCGGGACTCCTCCAGCCGCCGGTGCATCTCCACGTAGGAGCGGCTCTGCCGGTACAGCCGCTCGCTCTCCTCCGCAGCGGGGCCTGATGAGGGGCAGAGAGGGGATGCTCAGCAGCGGTCGGTGAGCCCCGTCCCATCCCGCCCCGTCCCCATCGCTGTCTCTCCCCCGGGCTCACCTGGGCACAGGCCGTGCTCCCGCTGAGGCTCCGCGGGGAGCAGGAAGACGGGGTCGGCCGGGTGGGTGCCCCGCACGTCGGCCAGGATCTGCTCCACGGTGGGGGGCTCAGGCCGGGTGGGCAGCACCCGTTTGGCCTTAGCGCTCATCACGAGGCCGCTTCATGCGCGGGGGCTGGTGTCGGGGGGGGGGGGAGCGGGATGAGCGGACAGACACACAGACACACAGACACACAAACACACACACACACACCCCCCGGTG
>JBCJKH010015553.1:0-14863 GCA_039877255.1 Loriculus beryllinus
TCCCTGCCCATGGCAGGGGGTTGGAACTGGATGATCTTAAGGTCCTTTCCAACCCTGACTATTCTATGATTCTATGAAGAACATGCAATACTGCAATTCACTGACATCCTTTTATGCTACCACAGCTTTCAGGGTCCTGATTTAGGCTCCATCCTGGAAAAGGATGTGCCTGGAGAAGGAAGTCTGTCCTGCTCTGAACAGCTCAGTGGTGCATGAGTTTCCATACTTTAACAAGCACATGCTTTCCACAACACTATTGCTGTGTTTAGTGCTGTATTTGGGACTAAAGCAGCAGCAGCAGCTTATAGCATTCTTTGCATTTGATTCTTTGTTTTAGTATCTGTCATGTCCAACCTCGCCAAAAACTGGCCTCAGCAAATTCTGGCTCGGGGATGCTGTGGGAGCCCCGGGGGCTCCATACACATGCCTCATCTGTGACCAAACAGGGGCTAAGGAGCCATTTCACAGCGCCTTGTCCTCAGGGTGGAGTCACACTCCTCCAACAGCTATGATCAGTAGGCTGAAAGCGAAGTATTAAAGAGACCAAAGGGACCAGTTGGGATTTGCACTGACTGAATGGCCGTTTGGGGGGTTCAGCCAGAAAGAATGATTCTGAGTGTCTAAAAATATGAAAACCAGCAAAAAAGGCGACACAAAAACGTTGTTTTAATTTGGCTGTAACATTCCAAGCGGGACAGCCGTGGGATCTGCCTGGATCAACTGGAGGCCATCACTGCAGAACACCGCAGAAGCTCACGCAGTGCCCCAGCTCACACGCACTCCGGCTTTATGGCATGAAGTTCCAGCACTGTCTCTGTCACACAAGTTCAGATTCAAGACAGCATTACTGTTCCGTTGGGAAGTGATTGGGATGGGCTGGGTAGACAACAGCCCTTAAAAACTGGGATGATAATATGCAGGTTTTTCCATTCCTATCATTTGTCCTTAATTTGAGAAATTAAATGCTTATGTGCCATTGTTAACTATTCTTAGCACTAGTTTCACAACTTAGCCTAGGGATGACCAAATGGCTTCTTTACAGGGTTTTTTTTTTTCCCCCTCTCAGTTCACATCTGTCCTGCATTTATTTACTTTGGTGCTTAGGTTGCATAAAAAAAACTGTTGTGACTCAGCCTCCATAAATGTTCTAATCAGAAACCTCACTTGACTCAACTACTGCCTGAAGAACACCATCTGAAAAGCCAGAGGGTAGAAAAGTAGTTCCCCATCCTGGTTAATAGCTTAGAGTGCATTTACAACATCATAGAACGATTCAGGTGAGAAGGCAGTGCAGGAGGTCTCTAGTCCAATGCTCTGCTCAAAGCAGGGTCAGCTCTGAGATTAGAGGTCATCAGACCTATGGACAAAGAGGTTTATCAAGTCAGGGCTTGAAAACCACTGGGGATGGAGAGGGCACAACCTTTCTGGGCAGCCTGTTCCACTTCTTGGCTGCACTAATGGTGAAAGAGCTTTTTCCATGTATCCAGTCAGAATATTTCCTCTCAGTTCACCCTGGATGATAAAATCAGACAAGAGAGATGTGCTAAAGATGCAGATTATTTTCCCCCCTTCATTTTTCATTCTACTTCTAGCTGGTTTGCATCAATCCCTCAATTTTACCCATCAAACTATTAAGACTTACTTATTCTTTCATTTGGCTGCAGCACAGACAGGCTGCCAGTCACTGGGGAAAGCTTCCTTCTGCAAGGCACTGTATGCACAAATGCAGTGAAAAACCTCACCTGAGAAAACCTCCCAGGCCTGTACTTCCAAACATTTGGCTTGCTTTCCTTCTTGATTTTCTTCAACAAGATTATATTGATATTACATTAAATTTATATTAATATTATAAATATCCATTTGGGGGGTTTACCTGCTGCCAAGACTATTTCTTACTATACTTCTCAGAACAGAAAATTG
The DNA here is from genome assembly GCA_039877255.1 of Loriculus beryllinus. Classification (NCBI taxonomy): domain Eukaryota; kingdom Metazoa; phylum Chordata; class Aves; order Psittaciformes; family Psittacidae; genus Loriculus; species Loriculus beryllinus. Next base: position 1,921 of record JBCJKH010015553.1, read on the forward strand.
TATAAAACTGCTGCATTTGTGGGAAAAATGGGTTTGTTTTCTTACTAAAGATGAAGGTGAGGAAGTGCTTTCCATAAGTGAAAGGAACACAATCCTGGGGCAGCTCTAGTTTTGAATGCAAATATGTTCAGGGGCTACAAGCTAGGGAGAAGCTGAATGTCATTCCCAGCTTCTCGTGATCCAACTCTTGCTACAAGAGAATCTCAGTTCCAGTTTGGAAAAAAACCAAACAGGAGTATCAATGTGTATCCACAAGCCAGGAAAAAGCAGAAGAACATAACGTTTCACTGGTTGGTGTCTTTTAACATACAAAGCTCTGAATAAATGCAAGGATTTATTCATACCTAATGCCCACCAAACTTCTTAAAGTACTGAAAGTATATCAAGACTGATTTTAATAAGCAAAACCACTGTTTATACTTTGAGGTATCATATTAAGACACAGTTGTGTTCCAGCATTTAGAGCACATTTGGATCCCTGCAATTCCGCTGACATCTTTGCAGGCACCTAAATTTACACAATTCCTGCATGCTATCCTGAATAGGAATGAATTAATCCTTCACCTTGTTGCTAGGAATTTTAAAGAGCCTCACTAAAATACTTGCCAGAGCAAGCCTGTAATACCAAGCACAGACTAATCCTACTCACGGGTGGGTAGGAAATGCTTGGAAGGGTAGGAGGGAGTAGCCTTGATCTGAAGGAATGGTGCTGTTTACTCAGCTTGCAGTTGCATTGCTGGGAGAGAGTTTGCAGCCAATTCTGCTGAGTATCCATCTGATCTCACATCTAATAGCACTGTCCCTTTTAGATACTCCTCACATCATTTTTGTATCTACTTCATTCTTTATTCTCTCCTCCTCTTTACTTCAACTGGCAGCAAGGGCCAAAAAGTGACTGAAAACAGCAATTCACACTGTGCTTCTGGAGAAATTACTATACAATTAGCAGCACTGCAACGTGAGTTTCAAAATGTTAATGAAATAAAGCTGCTCCTTTAGGAAATGAGATACTTTATGATTTATGGTGACTCTGAGCAAGACTGTGAGCAGTGCACAGTGCCAGATGGAAAAATACTGTTGCTTTTACTAACCAGATACTTCATGCCACTCCTGTGGGAAGTGATGCCTGGCTTGACTGAAATAATCATCTCTGCATCCCCTCTGTAAAAGCTTATCCCTTCTAGAAAGTGAATTGTTATGATTGGAAAATCAGGTATATTTTCTCCATCCTGAGGAGCAGAACGATGCAGTGGACATGAGTGGTTTGGGACAGCATGACACGTAGCTGTGTGTTCACACAGTTCTTTCCATGAACTTCTCAGGCTCATTTTCTGGCTCGAGAGGCTTTGCTCTCTACTACTGGACATTTTGGGCGAGCACATGTACATGTAATGAGTATGAAGCCTTGTGGGACTAATAAAAATTACTGCACAAATAAGAGTCCTAATAAATCAAGCCCAAGAGTTTGAGGTCAATATGCAGAATTAACCCATTTACTGAATATTCTGGAGATAAGAGATTATTGTTCTTTGCTTTGAAAAGATATCTGGGTTTAATATGTACTCAGCCCTTACTTATCTGTTATGCTTTGCTTCCTTTTTATTTTCCTTTCATTGAAAATGAGGCCTAACTCCTTAAAAATCATTTGGACGTGATCTTAAAACACACTGAACACTTCCCAGTCCTTTGGAAAATAACAAAATACAAGAACTTTCATGACTTAGTTTTAATTTCTCTGAAACCTTTCTTTGAAACCTTGAAATCAGTTCAGATGATCCTATCTTGCTATTTCTTTTTTCCATAGTGATCTTTTTGACAGTCCATGAATTCTCCAAAGCATACTAAGAGTCTCTTAGATCCTAAACAAGTTTAGATGCAGATCCAGCTACAGAAGATGTTCAGCTAACTGCTGGAAACCAATCTTGTCCACCGGTTTTTTTCATAACTATTGGTAGCATCTGATGAATTAAAACCAGCCTCTAAGTTGATGGAGTTGGTTAGGTGCTATATATGAAAGTTTTCAAGCTACAAAGGCCTTCACATTTAGAGTCTGTTAAAGATCTTGCCCTCCTCTTCAGCAGTCCCTGTGTGGAAATCTTCTATTTTGCTTATAAAGATCTTTACAGGCCACAAACATCATCACCTGACAGACTGGTTCTTGCTCTCCTTTGAAATCCTCTATTCTGACACTGTGGTTGCTTGCAAATGGCCCTGTCTTTGAGTTCAGAGTTTGCCTATCAGCAGAACAGTGGAGTCCTTATCCATGACCTTCTGTAGGCCGACGGCACAGAGAAATACAATTACTATGTTAGATGTCTGAAGCTTACACAATAAATGTGAAGTTGATTAGCCTGGGAGAAGTCTTAATGTTGCAATAGTTGGGGTTATTTGAGGTAACACAAACCATAGTAGCATAAATAATAACAGGAGTGGTAAAATTACCAAAACACCTTACTTTAAAATGCATTAGCCTCAGTGTTTTGAGCAATTCTTCCTCTAATCCTGTTGGTAACATGCTTGTAGATGTTTACTTTTCCTCCACTATAAATAGAGCATCTTATTAATACTTGAGTACTTATCTCCTCGCTTTTCCTTTTAATTCTATTCTTTGCTCTTGGCATTAATTACTTTGAAACAATTAGCCTCCCCTGGAGTCATCCTCTGTCAGTTCATCTCTTGCCTCAGCACTTACTAGAAGATAGAACTTCCACAAGGAAAATTCATTTATTTTGCCACCCAGCAGATGCATGGGCATGGCACGGACTTTTCCCTTGTACTGCACAGCTGCAAAACCAAGTGGACAATCAAACATACTGGAATTAAACCATCTGGAAGGCATTTGAGGCTACAAGACATCTATGAAAACTGTGAGGGTGATTGACAGCTTTTTCCAATAGCTCTGATGGAAGTTCTATATTGAGAAATCTCTTCTCCCATCCTGCAAGAATTTATGAGCAACTTTATTCTGACCAACCAATATTGGCCTGTATTCAGCAGCACATGAGGCCCTCATGTTCCCCTGTGGCTCATGCTCATCAGTTAACCTCTGCAGTGGTCATGGAAAGGCTAAAGTAGATTTTAATCAAACATTTATGACTGTCTACTTAAAGAGTAGTGCTGAGCAATATGCTGATAATGTTCTGGGCATCCCTCAGGAATGCCGGGATGAGACAGGCTACAAATCCTTGGCAATTAGCTCATACACCCAATTTGCAAGAAGATCAAAATCTGGGACCTTGGGCCTTTTAAAGAGGGAATGGAATAGACTGAAAACCAAGCAAAACCCCTGAAGACGAAGAGAAAGAAGTGCCTCAATGCTGCCTTTCCAGGAAGGATGGCTAACACTTCCCACTCTTTTTTCTTCCTGGATCCAGGAGTAAGAGAAACATCTCAAACAACAGTGTTAAACAACTTGTCCAGTGAATCCATTAGGGTCTGTTCCTTTCCTTCCCCATATTAGCTACAAAGCTAATTCCTATTTATTCCTGCAGGTCTCTGGAGGCACAAAGCCTGGTTTGTATGGGCATCTGTACTAACAGTTGTCCTGCAGTAGACCTGCTTCTACCTGCACAATAGGCTCGATGCTGCTGGTGCTTTTCAGTGCCTGCCAGTAACCTAGAGCCAAAAGACTTACAGAATCATAGAATAGCTTGGGTTGGAAGGGACCTCCAAAGCTCACCTAGTCTAACCCCTGCCATGAGCAGGGACACCGTCAACTAGATCAGGTTGCCCAGAACCACATCCAGCCTGGCCTGGAGTGTCTCCAGGGACCATCCACCACCTCTCTGGGCGAGCTGTGCCAGTGTTTCACCATCCTCATTGTAGCAAATTTCTTCCTCTCGTCCAGCCTGCCAGACGTTAAGCAATGGCTATTAGCAGTGCACCCCTCTGAGGGCTGAAATGGTTAATGCCTCCATGGCCTTGGCTCCACTACCTCCGTACCATCACCATGCTCTGGGGAGCGCACGCGCTTTGTCGCAACCACAAACAGTTTCAAAAACAACAATTTTCTTTACTTAGGTTGTAAAGTGCTCTTTCAGGCATTTCAGGAGTAGAAGGGATTGCCAGAGGAGCCTCTTCTCCTTCCATGATCACTTTGCAAAGCTGATTTTCTCACCAGAGTGTGTTTTGCCAAAGTATGTTTCTCTCCCAGCACTCCCTTACCTGTGTTCTGTACATTTCAAGATCGTCTCGAGACTTGCACAGGGCTGTATCTATTTTAGCTATGTTTTTATTGGCAGCTCATGTATACTACCATGCACCCACGTGAATAAAATTACATAGCCCGGACAACTTTTGTACAGAGTTCCTCTGGCCACGGCTTCTCTGTGGGTTTCGTTTGGCAGAAGTGGTATCAAGCAGAAGTCTTTTCCCTCAGCTCCTGATGTAAACTAAAATACACCTTATAAATAGAAAATACAGGCACTGAGAGCATTGCCTTTGGGCAAGCAGCCACCTTTGGGCTATGGGAAAAATACAGTTAAATATGATTCATAAATATAATGAATAGGGTGCCATAAACTCGCTTTGCTCTTCACAAACAAAGGCACATTCTCCACCTTGAAAACTTAGAAGGGCAGAATGCAGAGGAATAGGGAAAGAAAAACAGGAGGAAAGTCAAAGTTGGGGATTTAAGGGAAGAAACAGAAATGGGGCTTGAATCAGAGTGGAAAGTGTAATTTTGAAGAGCATCAGACAATGTGTGGAGTAAACCAAGGGGCTTTGTTGGGCCTGGGATCCCTCTGTGCCTCACTTGTGATGGGCTCCAGCTTTCATTTAGCAAAATGCAAAGTGTAATACATTTCAAGAAGTTAGTTTGTTCTTTTAAGGTCCAGTTGAGTTGAAGGCTCCTATTGATTACAGCTGGAGCTGGATCAAGCCTAAGCTGACTGTTTTCTGGCAGACTCTCACTTGTAAATACCTTTCATCTCATCCAGCAGTGATAATGATGTGCTTAGATGATGTGGCAGCAATTATTTATCTGCTGTGTTAGGTTTTCTCCTTTATGCTGGCCAAGTACCCTAAAGTCAGACCATAGAAAGGGATGCTTCCATTTTCATCAAATCATATGATTCCTTCTGAAGAAATGGTAACAGCTCTGGTGTAGTTTAAGTTTCCTCACTCTCACTAATAAATTTGGTAGCAAAGAGCCCTATTCCACTATATTTAGCAAGTTGAAACAAGTTACAAATAACCCTGTTATCTGATAGCACACCCCAAAGGAAAACCCCTCAAACCTTCTGCTTTCCCAGGTTTCTGAGCATCCTCCCTCCCAACCAAAGAGGAAGCCGAAAACAGGGAGCGGTGTCGACCTTGGTTGCTCTCTGACTGGATTTACACACTTGCCTAATACTGTGTAAATACTGGAAAATAAAGCATGGATCTTGTCAAACTTAAGAACTTTGCAAATAAGGAGCATTAGAAACAGCACTAACAGCAAATAGAGCTGAAGTATCTACTGCCAAGTCAGTGAGAGATCCCACGTCCTGCCTGGCAATCAGTCTAAATACATCCTTTCTCCCACTTCAAGTGACCTTTTCATGTCAGCAATGTTGTGTGTTAGCTTAATATTTTAAAAGTGGAACTTTACTGGTATTTGGCCTACTTTTTCCTATTTATTTTCTAAACAAATGCTGGCCACTCCCTGCTCTCGGTAACCTTTTAAGCTTCGCCAGAAGTCTGTGAAGATCACAAGGTAGAAAAAGAAAGCAGAGGAATAAAATCACATGCTCAGGCAAACAAAAGCAGGTTGCTGCATTCCACCATCCCCACAGCCGTGCAAGCAGGCTTCATGAGGATTCTCCTTCCTCTAGGAAACTGCTGAAACCCCAGTTGCAGTGAAAAGTGCCAGGATTATGGTAACATAGCATCTATTCTGAGGCAAACCCATGTAACTTCCCAGGCAAAGGGAAAAAAGAGAAGAGCTGTCCCAGTTGCTACTTCTACTTGATTGCTTAAGGACAGCTGGGAAGTGAGATCCCAAGCCTGACAGCAGAGCCCATCACGGGTTTAAGGCAAAGTAATTCTGGATTAAAAAAATAGCTCTCTCTTCCCAAGGAAACTTCTGGGTTTAAAATGTTCGGCTTTATTTATTATAGGCACATTGAAAGAACAAAGTAATTTTTTGGTGTCTTTTTTGTTCCTGAACACAGAAAAAAAGTGGCAAAACCCCAGAAAAATCTTAGTTTGGGGCCAGAAATAATAACAATTTTCAGTTTTAAGGGTTTTTGTCATGGTTTTTGAAGGAGCAACGGCTTCCCAGGCACCAACTTAGGATCTTCAACAGACTGCACACCCTCAACTTACTTCAGTTACCCTCCTTGGCCACCCCCACGTTGCCACAGCCCATCATAACATCCCTTGGACTCATGTGTTGCTATCGTCATGTCCCATGTAGCTGCAAGCACAACAGGACATGTTCTCCAGTGCTACTCAGGGTGCACGGTCCTACCTTGGTACTTGCTCTTTAGGCCTTCTTCTAATAGCTCTGATTTTTGGACAGAGCCTTGGGTGACATGGTCTGGTGTGAGATGCACCTGCCCATGGCAGGAAGTTGGAACTGGATGATCTTAATGTCCTTTCCAACCCAAGCCATTCTATGATTCTACGATTATACTTTGAATCACAAACAACAGCAGCAAGAGACAGAGGTTGGCAGGTACATAGGAGCTCTGTGGTCAAAAAGTGAGCATCAAATCCACCGTGGTGATCTAACCAGATCACACTACTCATCTGTGGATAATAAACACTATCTCTGCAAGTGAAAAGCAGCTGTGTTTGTAGGGCTCTTGTGTATATGCCTTGCTTTTCCCTTTCAAACAAAGAATGTATTAAAACTTTGTTTTAAGCCCTCTTCATGTTAAGAATGACATGGAAAATTGGATTTTCCAGTTTATTCAAACAGACAGCCAATTAATGGGACTTCTTAAGGCCAGGCAGAAGTTTACAAGACACTGTTCCTGATGGGTATGTTAGATCAGGACCATACAGCACAGCTTGTTTATGGCATACTCCAACTGATATTGCCACAGAGATCTTAACGTTTGCACATCCACTTCACTTCACTTGAACTGCACAACCTGAACATTGCGTTTTTCTATCCCAGCTCTTCCAATCCCCTCCCATCCCTAGAGTCTATTTTGGACCAAACCAACTGATGTGTCTTTTTTTAAGTACTATTTCCATGCTTTGCTTCTATTGTTCTCTCATTCAAAAGTTGTAGAAGCCGTGAATGTGAATTCTTTAAACCATTTCATTTCATATTTCACAGGATGATAAAATAGAGACCAGTGGTGCCAACTGTACTTTGAAAGTAAATAGGTTTTGAACACATTTCTTCAGAACAAGGCATCTGTGAGTACATACACAAATATGCTAAAAGGACCACATAACCATGCAGGAAAAATTCATAACTAAATAATGCCTTCAAAGGCATTTCTGGAGTTGGAAGAGCCTCAGGAATCTGCTTATTTACGTAGGGAACTGTGGAGATTGCAGCATGTTGGTACTGCCAACAGATAGGATGATTAGTGCTAAAAACAATATCATCATTTAGATAAGCCTTCTCCTTCTGATAGTTGCTATTGAACTCAACTTGAACTTAAATGTTCTCAGCTTGAGAACTACAGTTATAATTCCTAAACCAGCTCATTCAGCCTGCAAAAGCTGAAGGAGAAGGAGATTTTATTGATAAAATTGGTCTCTTATATTAAGCATTTTAACTCTTTTAAACAGGTCCCCTGTTTAAGTTAGCACTGTATGCAGAAGTTCAGTACCCAAAAACATCAAGCTATTGTACTTCAGGCATGGGTTGGATATCACCTAGTGCATTGGTTTGCTTGCTGTTTTAGTTAGGTTTTGTTCAGCTGATAACTACCTGCCCTTACTGTCAGAAGAATGTGCAGACTACGGTAGTGCCAGACAGACCAACCAGGTTTTCACCTGCCTGCATCCCCCATGGCAGGACCTTTGCCAGCAGCTCTCACACGGACATACCTCCTTCACCATCAGAAGACTTGTGCTTCCTCACAAGAGGAATGCTCTGATTAGGACTAAGCCACTTGAAGCCATGCCAATGTACCAGAAAAGCAAGATTTTCTGCAGGATCAAAGTTGGGTTTAAAGCATACTCTGCAGCACAGAGTTTGGGTAGAAGTTGGTGTTTTCCTTTGCACAGACCCAGCAGCTGCCAGTGCAAGTGCTGGGAAAAGGCTTGCAGAGATTTAATGAGCGATTCTTCAACTTCCTAATTAAATAACCACAAGGAGCTTTCAGGCCTTTATTTCCCTAATATTACAGGTTGTAGCAGTAATATTTTGTTCAGTCAAGCCTAGCAAAAGGAAAATGCTTATGAGGGTTTCCAAGGAGAGAAATAAACAGAATGGGAATGAATAGAGAACTTGGAACTTTTAAGTGTATGTAATTAAAAAGAAAAAAAAAAGACATCCTTCAGATAATTCTGGAAACTATTAGAAGATATTCATAATTCATAACCAGTTGTTTGGTTTTCTTTCAAGCAAGGGGGCAGCTTTACATCAAACACTGACTAGCTTTTCCATTAACTTAAATAAACAAACCAGTATGCTTCAAGTTAAGTGAACATCTTTCTCTCTTCTTCCCCCTCCCCCCTTCTTTTTTTTTCAATAACTGGGTGAATTAGAAATAAGAACAAGACATTTACTTTCAAATAGGAAATTAGTTTGCATGCTATTTCTTCATGTTAAAAATACTTTGGAACACTCACAAAAACAATGTTAAGCTGAATTTATGGAAGCGTTCCATATCAGTTTTGAAGATGCTATGCCAGATGTCGAGGCGAGCTCTTTCATCTGCAATAATGGAATAGTTTAATCCACCCTTGTTGTTTTTGAGTATAGTCCAAGTGTATTGGTCATCATGGGTGGGTGATCCTCACTTGGGCAGGCATGAACCAAAAAGCACAAGTTGTTAGACCTCTAGCATCAAGTCTCAAGAAAGCAACAGCAGGAAATACTCTACCAAAAGTAAAAATAAGCTATTGCAATGTAAATCAAAAAGTTTACCATTGTGACAACTTGCATTCTGAAGCACTCTGAGACTTGCAGATACATTGCACTGAATTATCGGGTTGTAACTTGAAAGCAAGTATGGCTCCATTTATGGTCTCAGCACAAATAAAGCAAAAAATATGTATTTTAAATTAATATAGATCAAAATCATGGAATATTTTTCTTTTTGATGAGCAGGAAGACCAATAATTAACATTGTGGTCTTCCACTGGGAGAAAAGTATCCTTGCCTTTGAGCAACTTTAAACACAGATATATACATTAATGTCTGTTCTTGTTTTAAGCATACATCTTGGAGTAATGTTGGTTAGAAAATGCTATCGCTAAATGTCTTTGAGGAATAACTTTTGTGGCCTTGTATCATACTAACACTGTTGTTACAGGAACCATACCACTTCCATTTGAAGTAATTACTTTAATTACTGTATTGCTTGAATGGTGTTTTATGTGTCCCATTCATTTGAGCTGCTATGGTTGTGATTCTATAATGAAGAATATCTTTCTGTCAGACACATTCCTACAAGCTGTGTTTAACCATGGCTGTAGTGGTGGGGCCTGGCACACCATGAAGTTGTAATACAGCATTAGTCTTTCTCACTCGCCATACACACCATTTCCAGCATGGACAGCTACTGTGCATGAGACAGAGAGGCAAAATATGTGTTCAGGCACTGATGCAGGTTAAGCACCTCAACTGGCCACCACTGAAATACTATGCTGAATGTAACGGTTCTAAATACAGTTTTGTGGTAAGATACAGGACAGAAAAAGCATCTTATGCCATCTCTGCCTTCAAAGTCAAAACTCTCTCATAATTAAAAGCCATTTCCCTTTTGCAGTGTGATTTACAGCTGCAGGGCATGCACTAGAGAAGGCAGGTAGCATCACAGATGGAGAGGAAAGGAAGTCATGCATCAGTTCAAACCTTCATTCATTTTCGCCCCCTTTTCAGCTGCCTGCCACTCCCAAACATGTGGGAGATGTTCTAGTGCTGAAAGCTATGGCTCACTCCTCCATTTAGCTATTTTCTCTGTGATAAGTCAATTCAGTTTGGACATACCAAAGACAATACATAATGGTGACAAAGTACTGCAGTCCAGGCTTGACTATTACAGCTTTATCCCTTGTTAACTCTGTTGAGTGACTAGAAGGATGCTTTTCCTGTACTTCCATATTCATGTAGCCACTGTGGTTGGGTAACCTGGCTCATGGCAGTTGCTAACACTTCTCCAAATGCAGAAATCATGCATCAAGGAACTCTAAGTTGAACTTCATTTGATCTTCTTTGTACATTTTCTACATTAATGCTTTGCATGACTTCTATTTTGTTGTGCCATGATATCCAGGAATACTAAAAGACAGATCCACAAGGAGCTTGCCTTGCTGTACTCTCACACTGCAGAGGGGAAGTGTTCCAGCACGCCAAAAGCAGTCGTGCCGTTTTTCATGAAAATCTCATTCATTTCAACCTTCTACCTCACATATTTGCTTAAAATGTAGGTCTTGGCTCTCACCATCTATTTTTCCTGTGCAAACAAGTATTTGTGCAGGTTACCTTCGCTCAACTGTGACAACTTGTTACCAGGGCAATCGGTCCAATAGACTTCACATCAAAGAGCAAAAGGAAAATTCAAAGGAGAAAGAGAAACAGAGGTAATAAAGAGGGAGTTTATGGGCTGCCACAGAGTTATATAGAACTAGAGACACTACCTCATGACACATCAGGGTAGTGGCTGCATTTAGAGCTCAGGTCTTGCTATGAGGAGGTTTTGCCACTCCAGAAGGGAGAGATTTCCCTAAATATTGAGTCTTTTGATACCTCCTGACCTGGAGCTCTGTAACAGATTCTGTGCTGGTATTTCCCACCGCAAAGAGCAGTCTCCCAACACCAATGAGTTAAAAGTTGTCTGGGCATCCAGCCCAGATGAATAACATCCCAAATGTTGAAGGAAGTAGCAAGGGAAATAGAAAAGCCTTTGACAGAAATTGTTGATAGCTTGCTAAGGCTGGGGAGGGAACCAGGGAATTTGGAGGTTGCTAATGTTGTTCCTATGTGGAAGAAAGGATCAGGGAGGATCCAGGAAACGACATAGCAGTGAGTTTGGCTTCAGTTGCAAGAACAATGTAAGAAACATAAATAAGGGACAGAATACTTGAGTTGGTAAAATAAAGTGAGCCCATACTCATACAAGAACCAGAAGGGTCTGATTTCTTCAAGTAATTTACCTTTAGCAGGTTAGTTCTGAAAAACACTGATATAAAATGCCTTACAGACAGAGGGAAAGCTACTGAGGTGGGAAAAGTGGAAGGTTTTGTAGAATCCTGAGGTGAATTGTCCAGGGTACCTGCAGTCCTGTGCAGATCACTGTATGTCTGGTATCAGACTTGCTGGTGCCATCTCTTATGTGAGAAGTGATGTTTTGAGGTCAGATGAATCTATTAGAAAAACAGACCAAGTCATTTTCTGGTCTCTCTCACACTGAGAACTCAAAAAATTTAAACTGATTAACTAAAATATTTATTGTTTCCATTCAAAACAAATGGAGAACAGCTTGGCTGGAGCCAGGGACAAGTGCAACACCGGCACTGGTGGGCTCATTCTAGGATTAGATTTGTATGAAGCATTCAGAAGCTGGTCCATCAGTGCTGCAGTAGGGGCAGAAACAAGAACTCAAATCCCGTAAGTTTATTTTAAGAGTCCTCTTTTTGATCTGGTGGAATATTCTGTTTACAAGATTGCTACAGACCAGAATAAAGCAACCTACAAACACTCTGTGACTTGTTTGAACAGGCAAAAATCTATACAGACAGGGAGAGCATGAAGATGCTGTAGGAAACTACTGTCTGTTGAGAATAGTGAGCAGCAAGAAGCTGAGCACACTTCACTCACAGGAGTAAGATAAACAAGTTGTTAACCAACTTAGCTAACAAGTTGTTAACCAACAGGAGTAAGATAAAGATAGAGTTATCCTTAACTAACAAGTTGTTGACTAACAGGAGTAAGATAAAGATAATTAACTCTTGTTAATTAAGAGCACAGTTCTCCAGCTCCAGGCAGGACACACAGGTATGCACTGGAGGAGAAAAACTCTAAGTGCCTAAATTAAGATGAAGGATAGATGAGGACTGCATTTTCTTTTCCCTACAAAAGCTTGCAGCAGTGGGGAAATGCATCTCATGAATTTATGTCCTTCTCATAATGATATGAAGCAAATTACAGAGATTAAGCTGTTGCATAAGTGAGCAAGCAGCATGAGTCAGGGGGTTTGGGAAAAATGAGTCACAGCAGGAAGGGAATGGAGCCAGGTTTGGAGCTCGAAGAGAGAGACTGGGAAAGAATTTCATGGATGTAGATAAGAGCCTGACAGAATGGATTGCAGTGGAGAAGGAGAAAAACTAACTAGCTCTAACCAGGGAACCATACACTAGATGTAGAGAAAGCTGTAGCTAAACAGCAGGTCAGGAGAAACGTCTGTACACAAGTGGTGGTTGGAGTGGAAAGGAGGCTGCCAAAGTCAGCAATGGAAGGACATAATTGTGTAAATCACTTCAAGAGGGAGCGTGGGTACATTTTTGGAAAATGAGGGAATCACTGGGTATAGCTATTAGTGAGGCTTGTGGAATTAAAACTATGAAATGCAAGTTGATTTATATTGTGAAGGAACACGGGAGCAAGCTCTGCTGCCCTCCAGGGTGCTCACATTATTGCTGTAGCACCCTGCAAACTTCAAACAGTAAGTGATACACATCAGAACATTACCTTCACCTGCAAACAGTTGCCAGTATCATAGAGTCCCAGCCTGGTTTGTGTTGGAAGGGAGCTTAAAGCTCCTCCAGCTCCAACCCCTGCTCCCACGGGCAGGGACCCCTTCCACTGGAGCAGCTTGCTCCAAGCCCC
>JBCJKH010015553.1:16382-27057 GCA_039877255.1 Loriculus beryllinus
TTGTGAGTGCTCCATCCCTGGCAGTGTTCAAGGCCAGGTTGCACAGAGCCTTGGGTGCCATGGTTTAGTGTGAGGTGTCCCTGGCCATGGCAGGGGGGTTGGAACTGGATGATCTTAGGGTTCTTTCCAGCCCTGACTATTCTGTGACTCTGTGATTCTAAGAGAAGGTCACTTGCGTTACTGGTTACCAGTGTGATTTTACTTGGGTGAACATAGGTATGTGTAACATCTAGAAATGAAATCTAAGGCATGAGAAAGGATGAGGAATGAGTTGAAGGTGTTTTCAGGCATCACTTAGAAGCTACTTGCTTAAGGTAGAAGCCTCAGCTATGGCATCAGCTGCTGAAACACTCATGGGAACAAACTTCATCATGATGACACTAAATTTGGACAAGAGGATACAGAGGAAAGATGCTCAAGAATGAGCTTGTAAAAGCCCATTATTTTCTTTCTAGATCTGTTTCTTATACTGCACTCATCACTGTGGTATCTTGAGTGCTTTCCAGTAGTGCATTAAGCAACATGACAAACATCTGTCACATGTTTGTTCTCTCACCCTCTCCCCAGAGATACAAGTGTGTGCAGTGCAGTGTCTTGTTTTAATTTTTTTAATTATTATAAATACACATGCACGTAACACACATGATTAAATGTTCATGCTGGGGAGGAAAGGGCAGACAAATTTATCTTGCTCTTAGGATTAAAGCTGGTGACCTCTGTGATCTTCTTGTGGGAGTTTCTATCACACCCAAATCCTTCTGTCTTCACAGATACCAGATCAGGCTGCTCATGGGTGTCTGCAGCAGGCAGAAAACAAACATATGAATTCTCAATACCCTCATTTACTGCTCACACTGAAGTGCAGGGATTTTGTCAAGAAAGATCAAACAGAATGAGATGGTAGAATTTAAAGGAAAACATGTGCTTTGTATATCCATCATTTCATCGCTGCATTTAATGCAGGCTAAAAGCAGGAATTGATGCAGCTTCCAAACCACTGTCACAGAATCAGTGGGCACTGTGCAGGAGTCGAATGGATTGGAAAAGTTTAATTTAAACTGGGAAAATAATCCTAAGAATAACACAAAGAAGACCTGGGAGTTATGGATTTCCACACAGAGAGGTCATAACTGGGAAAACAATCTGAAAGCTTGATACCAGAGTGCAATCAGACCCTGACAGATAGACAGCTTACCATTCAAGAACATGGACATGTAAGTGGGAATCCCAGATCAATACTGGCACCACCAGTGTAAGGTTATGCTATTTCATACAGGGAAAGAAGTGTGTGTGTGTGTGTGTGTATTGGTAGATAACTCTGCCTTGGCCACCTCAGAGAAAACTGGAGCTGATCTGCCTCATCCCAAGACCTCCAACATCGAAGCTGCTTCCTTCCTATGACTTCCACTTCTCTATTGCTCCACTAACTCTCAGGACAGTTAGAAAAAAGACTGTTTCTCTAATGGAGGATGATTCAGGTCACATCGAGTGCCAAGAAGCTGAAGACTTCTCTCTGGGCCTCACTCAAAGGCATAGATGCAGAGATCTGTGCAGCAACATCACATTGCAAAATCCACCAGTGCTGCTTGCCATACTCCACAAGGGCTGGGCTGCTTCTAGTATCCCACCAATACAATTCACATTTGGCACCGTTTTCCGTGCTGAAAACTTCCACTCTCTTTCTCACCCTTGTATCACTCACAACAGTAGACATATCTGTAATTATTGCAATACTGGCGATGTCAGAACTGAATGTTCCAGCACTGAAACCTTTCTCTCTGCCTGCAGTTCTCCTCCCACTATATTTTACTTGAAGCACTTTAAGAGGATCTTTAGACCATCAGGTTTCCTCTAACATCATTGTTTTCTTTGCACAGATGTGAGCAGAACTCCTCTGAGCATAGCAACCTACTGCCCTTCCCCGTGCAGGCTAGAGGCTGCTCTCCTGTGCACCTTTACTTCCCACCTTGAGTAAAATCCACAAACAAACCAGTTTGGAGTATTCAAAGAACTCCCATCAATTCCATGTATCCATTTCCCCAGCTTGCCTAGGGACCTGTATCTCAATAAAAGCCATCCAAAGACAGACAGAACAGCAAAAAGCACCAGGACTATGCAGAATGACATCACTGATGAAGCTCTTCTGAAGCACACCACATACTGCTCTGCTTTCCTGTAACAGACAGGACAAGCACAGCTAATACACAACCTAGTTCAGGATCCTAACTTGAGTGATAAGATTAGGAGAGCTCTAAAGGATTCCTTGAAACCAGTCTCAAAAGGTTGTTCTAAACACAGGTCTTTGGGGCCACAGCATCAAATTCTGCAAGAGTTTGCAGATCAGGACACAGCCAGCAGTTAAATGCTGCTTTTGAATAATGGTTTTTCTTTGAAATCAAACTGAATTTACCATTGGGACAAATCAAAGACCCTCAGTGCATAAGTCAATCTAGTTTTCTTTCTTTTAGCTGGAGTAGCTTATTACTCCATAGAAGTTAAACTAAATGGAAATCAGGCCATGGATACAAATGGCAACATAAGGACTTAATGCATTTTAACTGATCCATCTTAAAAGGCAGCTCATGTTAAGTTTACTCATACATGAAGTTCTTAAAGATCAAAAGAACTGTCTTTGTTCCAGCACACCCTGCACAAGAAGGATTTGAACTCTATGACTATCACAGCCGTCTAACTTTCAGCTTTTGTAGAAACCAGGAGTATATGCAAAGCCCAGCGAAGTCCTTGCAAAGACTTGCATGGAACTCCACCGTGCTTTGGCTTGAGTGTTTAATGATGTGTCACGTTGGTATGAGGCAGCAGCTCTAGTCCCTGAAACTCTTTACACCTGAGAATGTGCTTTTCAGCTGTCAGGACAAAAAACCACAGTCAGCAAGTCCTGCATCAACACAGCAGCTTCAGGTATTATGCAGAAATGCAAAGAGGGGGCTAACAGAAAAGGGCTTTATTTTCCCTGTCAGATAAAGAGAAGATAGCTGTAAAATGTTTGGCCATTTGGGGAAAGGGCAAACATTGAGAATTAATTCAAACTGTTGATGGTTTATTTTTTATTGAATCTTGTGGTCAAAATTGTTTTCCTTTGCTATGAGAAAGAATCCATCATTTTTTCCAAAGCACCACCCAGAATCTGCCACTGGTGATGTTCTAACATCCCCAGTGCCTATACAAATAGAGAGGTCAGCTGAGATTTGTAAACTGGAGATCATAAGTTTGAAGGAATTTGTTTATTCAGCCTAGAGTCTCCAAATTGTGTCGAATGCCAAAACTAAAAAGTCCTCTCACTGTACTGTGTCAGGTTACACTAGAAAGCCCTCCAACATTTGGGATGTTCAGATGAGAAAGCAAATTGCAATGCCATTTTCAGCAACCTATTTGTCAGCACATGCAGTTTAATTCTAATTAAGTACCTCCAGCAGTTGTAATGAATAGGCAAAATCTGAATGGTGGGTTCTACTTGTAGAAACCTGCACTTAGTGTGAATTACCCTGAAAAGTATCAGTCTAGTATTTGTATTTTTAGCTGTGCTGTTCAAATGCAAACATACCTGAACTCTTTCCAAAGGCTTTAGCAGATTGAATTAGGGGAGTTTTAATGGAAATGACAAGAGGCAGATCTCTTCCTGAGGAGAAGGCCACCACATACCAAGTTCCAAGTCCCTGTCCAAAGTATGGAGCATGGGAGCCATGCAGAAGAGATCATCAGAGTCTCTTTAGTATCAGCAAAACAACATTTCTAACTCATCTCATCCTTGAGAAAGGGCTGAACTATGTTTGCTGGAGTTTTCTGCAGTGACTCAGCATTCAACAACCAACCAGCATGGGAAACAAAACACAAAGCAAAAAAAGTCAAATGATTAAATTATGATAAAGTTGCAAGAAGTTTACAGAATGTTTTATAGTGTTAAGTACAAAATATTAATGGTATTTGACAAATAAAAGTATCTAAATGTTTAAAATAACTATATCTGAAAATAGTTACAAATGCAGTATATCAGAATTAAGAGTTATTAGAAATCTGATAAGATTTTACATCCTGCAAGTGGAATAAGCCCTGAAATTTCATCTTTGGATACATTTGAACTTTGCTGCCTTCACTTAGAGGAAGCTAGAAGATACACAAAACATTATGACTAATATTGCGTTTGTTTTTCCTGTAAAGATATAGATGAATGTGCAACTGGAACCCACAATTGTAGAGCTGACCAAGTATGTGTCAATTTAAGAGGCTCCTTCAGCTGCCAGTGTCCTCCAGGCTATCAGAAACGAGGGGACCAGTGTGTTGGTAAGTGTTGCTCTGGACTAAATGATTTTCTGTCATTATCTACAGTTGCAAGCTTTATATTGATTATAAAGTATATGGGTAAAATAGCTATGTAACTGTGAAATGCAATGGAATAGTCACTTTATCACAACGATTAATCACCCAACCATGAAACTAGAAACTATTTTAAGTACAATCAACACTTGGAGTTGATATTCACAAGATTAATTTTGCTAACAGTTACCATTGTGTTTATTGTTTGTATTGGGGTATTGCCTAATGGCCCGGATACAGTCATAAGTCTACTGTAGCAGCAAAGCAAAGCATATCTTTCCACTGACCTCAGGGAGACTTGAGTCCAGGTCTGCAGAATAAAGCTCTACCTTCACACAGCCCTAATCCCTGCTCTGCAGAGCTCCTCGCACAGCTTGGTTCAGTGCTCAGCTTTATGAGTACACATGAAAGAGATGGAAACTCTGAATGCAGGTATATGATATTTGCAACTTATAAACTGCTGCACTTTATTCTTTGTGCCAAAATAAACTATTAGCACCCTTGGGACCTATACGAGTATAGCATGAAATTAAATCCAAGTGCAGTACAAACACTGCATCTTTCCTATTCCATCCTCATTTGGGGACATTATGCAAAAGTACCATTACCCTGTTCCTGCAGTCCTCCTTCAGCCTTTATTCAACACCTCCTTCATCATGACTTTGATGGATGAATTGCTTTTATAGGCACTGCAGCCTTAAGGCTTAGGTTTGTCAGAGATAATAAAAACACCTATGAAATAAGAGAAGCAAATATACGCATCATGAGGTGATAGTCAAGACTGCCTCTTATAAGACACAAGACTGCTTTTATGCAGCCTAAGAGAAAAGCATTTGGGTTTTTTTGTCTTCAGCAGAACAGGAACAACAGAACTTCAGGTTTTCCCCTTTGTGTTGAAGAATTCTTTGATTTTTATTTATATTCTCTTCCAAAAAGCCTTGCTAAGGCTGTAGGTAGTTACTGCAGGAAGGAAGCAGGGGAAGCTCAGTCCACATCTAGACTAACTTCAGGTTTTGGGCATGGCTCTTTCTGAAGCGTTCTGAGCCAAGGGCTGTCAAAATCAACCCAAAAATTCTTATCTCTTTCCTAAGAGACATGGATCAGGTTCTGAACTGTCAAACTGCTGTAAACACAGATGTGTCTAATTCCCCTCAGCTCTCTGTGCAAGAGTCAGATGGGCAGCTTGAAATGTAGGTAGAGGAAGAGTTTTGATAGGTATTTTTAATATCTGGGGTTTATCTCATTATGTTTAGAGCAGGTAAAGCATATCACTGCTGTGTAACAGCACTTTGAGTGGCAAGACCCATGGCACTAACTGAAAGTCTCACAGGACATGTTATAGCATTTAGATGAGAAGCAGCAAAACAGCACACCCTTACATCTCCATGTAAATACATATATGCCCCAAAATCCATATATGAAGATGTCTGAAAAGTGAAAATTCCCTTCTCCCATTTAGGTCAAAACCAAGAGTAACACCTGAGTTACATTTTACACACTGACCTAAATTCTAAGTCCATTCATACTCTTTGGGCTCTAAGTGTTCAGAATAAAGCCTATCTTTGGGGGTTTTATAACCACTTTGCCAGAAGATGTTCTTGGGGCCAGATCTTCATAGAGGTTCTCCATATGGGAGGAAATGTTCCTTAAATTGGAAAGAAATTTTCCCAGACTATTTTGGCTTCAAAGTAGAAGGGAAAAAAAAGTTTATTTCTGAGAACTGACTGATTTTAGTCTAAATTCACTAATTTTTTGATTCTTTTTTTGCTTGTTCACATATTGCAAAATTAGTCCTTTCTGAAATACAAGGCTGCAGATAGAAGGAACTTTTCCGACATTACTTCAAAGTCAAGATTTGGCTGAATTGATTAGATAATGCTTAGCATGGATGTGCCTAATCCCGCCAGGAAAACTCCCACTGAATTACAGTCAGATCCTGGAAGCATTTCTGTGCAGAAGTGCAGTGCCTGAGCAGCAAAGCATGGCTCATGTCTGTTCTGTATAATCAGGTCTTTAAACAGCACTTTGTAGAGCTTAGTCCTGTAAAAGTCAAGGATGGATGAGACCTACTGAGCCTCCTGATTTATTCCTTTTCTACTTCCAAATATCCCTCTACAATAAGAGTTAACAGAGACAGTTGCTACTGTATGGAGAGGCAGGAATTTTGCAGCATGAGCCTTTTCATTCAGAACCATCCAAAAGACTCCTCTGCTAAGTTCAGCCCTGAAGAGTGACTTCAGATCTGACACAGAAAGGGTTAACTTCTAAAGATTATTTTTTCACTTGATATTAAAACAAACACTTTCCTCATTATATATAAAAAAAAGCCTTGGCCTCTTTTTAAACACATCTATGGTGGAAACAGCTGGAGGTAGGAAACTCAAGATCTGGCATGGATATGGGAAGTGCCTGCCTTTGTTCCAGTGCAAACTGGTCTTATTTGTCTGAGGGTTGAGCCTTTGAAATCTCCCATTGTGTACATGTACAGGACACGGCCTGGATCTCTTCACCAAGCTCAAGCAGGCCACATCTAAAGGAGGCTGCTGCACACACATGAACCATCAGTGCCCTAAGAAATAAGATGCTTTCCAGGCAAAAACAGAGGCAGCAGCTCCTCCAGAGCACAAGAAAACCTTGTAGAATGCAGAGAGGTACAAGAATGGGCTGTTGCACATTTTGTATGGTTCACAGGTGAAAACCCTGCTCCAGTGCACATTAGGAATGCTGAAACTCGGAAAGGCAGCATGCCCCACCTCAACTCCAGGCTAAGCTGCAAGGAGAGGCTGGGAAAGTTCATACTGCCTCAGACAGCACCAAGTTTAATCTGACCACCTTCCCCTGCACCAGGGAGCACAGGCAGGAGGTGTGGCTGCTGCACGGGAAGGTGGGCAGGAAAGGCAGGGAGGGGAACGGGAGCAGAGGCAGCCTCTTGGGGAGCAAATCGGTTTCTGTGAAGCACAAAAACCTGTTTCCTTTTCAGGCCCATTAATCTTCTGTCCTCACCATTCCACTGTTCTCGTACAGAAAACTTGGACTTTTCTTAATGGAGCTGAAAAGATTTAGTACATGTTAAGAGTTCTGTGGGGGAATTCTTAGGAAAAAACAAGAGCTGCAGGCCACACTCACTGTGTTGGTTGGTGTTATGTCTGATTAAGAGAAATCTTGGTTGAAAAGCAGAACACAGTGGGGTTTACCTATGCAAAATAACCAAGACTAAGCAGTACTGTGGAACTGATTAGAAAATGAAGTTGGAATGTGGATTGATCTCAGTGAAAGACAATCATCATAACACAGATTTTATAAAAGAGAAATTAAAGTTATCATAGAATGGTTTGAGCTGGAAAGGGCTTTAAGATCATCCAGTTCCAACCCCCTGTCATGGGCAAGGACACTTCACACTAGACCGTGTTGCCCAAGGCTCTGTCCAACCTGGCCTTGAACACTGCCAGGGATGGAGCACTCACAACTTCCTTGGGGACCCTGTGCCAGTGCCTCACCACCCTCACAGTAAAGAACTTCTTCCTTAAATCTAACCTGAACTTCCCCTGTTTCAGTTTGAACCCATCACCGCCTGTCCTATCACTACGATCCCTGATGAAGAGTCCCTCCCCAGCATCCTTATACCCCCCTTCGGATATTGGAAGACTGCTCTGAGGTCTCCACACAGCCTTATATTCCTGCTAATACCCATAGCAGCAGTACCTCACTCACATAAGCTTCCCCCTGCCTCACTTTTAATCAAGTGCCATTAACTTTCCAGTTTCTTTGGACACCAGACAGCAGCAGTGAACTGCCATGATTCCATCTGAACTAATGTCTCTCCTTTGGTAACTCAGACATTGACGAGTGCACCCTTCCTCCGTACTGCCACCATCGATGTGTGAACACCCCGGGTTCCTATTACTGCCAGTGTAATGCTGGGTTCCAGTTAGCATCCAACAACCACACCTGTGTAGGTAAGAACTCCTCCATGTGTACTTACACTCAGTGTAGAGACAAATACTGACACATGCCTTGCCACAGCTGAAATTTAAGTATCTTCATCCCAAAAGAGCATGTAGTTTGGCAACTGGAACCCTAGAGGTTTATATTCACTATCTAATCTTAGATTTATTCATTCTTTCAGTTGTGGTGGATTGCTTTGCATTGTCATTGGCTTTCACATGCAACAAAGGCTGGAACTGGAAACCAGGGGAAGCAGTGCTATACCTCTGCATTAGTGTAATTATCCTCAGCACATGATAAGCTTTAGTGATGAAAGAAAACATCTAAGTCACATTAGAATATCTATAAAGTAATGTTAGAAATGAAAACCACGGTCTCTTTTAGTGACCCTTTAAAAGTGATGCTCCCTTTAGTAGTAAAACACTAAGGGAAACCTTACAGTAGAACTTTAAGACTGATGTTAAGTTTGAAATCGTAAGTTCTGTTCTAGAAGAATTAGAGTAATAATAAAAAGGTAACTAGTGAAGTGCAGAGAGAATGGCCATAAACCACAAAGAGATTGGTGATGGAGATAGTTCTTTATGGCTATATCGAAAAAAAATCTATATTATATATGTATTTTTATATAGATAGAAAAATTGATCTGGGTTTTCCAGCTTCTATAATTACTTCGAAGTGTTGCCATATCTTATCAAGATCCTTGGCACACAGCATAGGACTAAGAGAGGAATTGCTGGTCTTCACCAAATGATAGGATATAAAATTGACCATGGACACTACACAGCCATGTGGCCTGTTGTTACTTATCTGACCCTTTCCATAGCTCAGATGCAAGGTGTATTCTTGCAGCTACACTCACAAATCCATGACAGCTCCAAGTTCACCAAATGCCTCACCAAAACACCTCTTCTGTGACTTGCTGGCCTCACAGCCTGATGAGGCATACTCCTGGTAGGAAAGGTGAAGTAAATCTTAAGAAGAAAATTTGTAAATGAATGGCTACTGCATCAGGACAGACTTTGACATCCCAACAGTTATCTGGCAGAAGTATCAATCGCATTGGTGTTACAACTTCAGCATACATTGAAAGCAGGTCTATATTTCATGTAAGGAAAACAGAGCTGTGGCTTTGGCTAGCTTGTTTAATTCTTGACCAGCTTATTTATTCCTCCTGGTAGCATTACCATGATGAATATTCTTTGCACCGTTGCCAGAAATTAACTAAAAGGAGGAAGAAAAAAACCCTTTGTAATCAGTTTTGCCCTATTGCCATTCATTTTCAAGACTAGGAGGTTTATCACATAGAGAATTAACATCTTCCTTATTGTTTTAGTGCCTGATCTTAGTCATCTTTGTCAGTCTTTAGTTGTATCTGAAAATGACTGAGGGATGCATCAATAAGCATTCACAAAACCCATGAGCTCAAGATCTTTTCAAATGCATCCCTCCTCTACTTGGTTATATCTGATAAACACAAATATGAATAGAAAATGGGAGGAATACAAGGGAAAACACACAGAGTGAATAACAGAGGAGCAGCAGTTAGTCAACAGCTGGTGAAAACAAGTGTTATAGATTCCAGAGTTGATTCCAGTTATAAAAACTTCCCATTAAAAATTGCTTCTCATACCAGTGTTCTCACATACGTTCATAGGATGGGCACATAATGGAAAAAGCCCAGCATAGAAACATACCTTCCCCCAATATGGTCTATGCCTTTGAACACTGCAAAACTCCACTGGCCTCAAAGGCTCATGTTATAATTGTAATGGAATTTAAAAGAACAAATTTTAAGAGTAATAAATAGCTCCAATAAATCTTAACCACTGCATGCTGAGAGCTCTTATCAGTATGTGTTCCTTATATCAATTATTTATAGAGACTTGGCATGTCATACCTGAAAAAAAGAGCCTGGAATGTGGAGTTTATTAGCCACACTGAACATTTTTGGAAGAATCCATCACACATTGGAATAACTTTCATGCCTGGAAAAATACTCTTTTTGTTACATGGAATGTAAAGCATAGATCTGACATTCCAGTGATGCAAAATCTATATTGATACAGTCAGCTGAGCTCCTGCTAAGCACTAGACCCAGACTAAGAACTAACCCACTTAATCAGCCTTATACCAGCTACACAGGATCAAGATCTGTAACTTCTCCTTTCAGACATCAACGAATGTGATGCCAATAACCCATGTGCACAACAGTGTTACAATATACTGGGTTCTTTCATCTGTCAGTGTAATCCAGGGTTTGAGTTGAGCAGTGACAGAATCAACTGTGAAGGTAAGCAATTTGTGTGTCTTGGAAGAGGGATTTCTTGGTTTAAATCATTTTCCCAGAAGTGTTTCTGTGAACTAAGGGATAATTCAAGTGGAGCCACCCTGTGGGTGC